>CM040483.1:1247700-1255200 GCA_022758105.1 Pangasianodon gigas
TTTTTTTTTTAACTTTATGAACACGAGTAGCCAAATTATCATAATCATAATCCTGATTCTTTTTAATTACTGTTAATTTTTTAATTCATTTAAAATTAACGTGATTAAAAAACACAAAATAAAACAAGACTTTTCTGCAGAAAGAAACCTGAATGTGTGTAAGAACAACACAACTTTATCCTGGCAGTATTGTGTGTGTGTGTGTGTGTGTGTGTGTGTGTGCGCTCCTGCTGCAGAACAGCAATGCACACAAACCCACATCCTGTGCTCAACACACACACACACACACACACACACACACACACACACACACACACCGTTTTAGAGAATATCTCTCCAGCACACAATGCACTGCAACAGGAAGTGCCCAAATGAAGAACCCCCAGTGGGCGCAGATTTCCCACAATGCACTGTGCGTGTGTGTGTGTGTGTGTGTGTGTGTGTGTGTGTGTACCTGCAGTGCACTACGATTGGTCCTGCAGTTGGAGGGTTGGACATTTTGACGCGGCGGATGAAGGACAGCAGTCCTGTAGCGTGATACGGAACGCCGTGATCCGGCCAGCCGGTGAAGTGGAACTGCTTCACCTCACGCACTTCATTAAAACCCCTCTGTAGGGAACGAGTGAGTGTTAGTAACACACACACACACACGCACACACACACACACACACACACACACACACACACAGTGAGGCAGCAGACGCTTCTATACACGTCATGATTAACTTCCTTTACATCTTAATTAACAAATTAATGAATTAATTAAACTTATGTTTAATTACTTTAACTAAATAACTGTGTATAAAGTTGCAAAAGATTATTCTTAACATAATTTCTTAAGTGAAGAATCAAGAATAAATAAATAAATAAATAAATAAATAAATAAATATGTATGTAAAGAAACAAAGATATAGTTTTTCTTGTAGAAAACTCGAATAATTAGTTTTATAAAATAAGATAAACAAATACAAGGTATACAGTAGAGAAGAATTTGTAAATTTTTTTTATAAAATAAACATTATATAAAAAAGAACATTTTGTTAATAACTAATACAAATACAAAATAAAATATTAATTAAATAATATGCATTATACAATTAATTTTAAAATATACCTTTATGTCATGCTATATATAATTGATTTATTTCTTTATTGTAATGGATAAATAAGTAATTAATTAATTAGAATAAATAATATAATGTATGAAGTGGCTGTAATACGGGTGGAATGTGGGTAGACGGTGTGTTTAGTGGCGTACGAGCGCGTCTCGCGTCTCACTCACCCGTTCCAGAGTGAAAGTGCGCACTACGTACTCCGCCAGCGGCTCCACCTCCACAAACGTCACCTTAAAGTCTCCGTACACTTCTGCGTCGTCCGGCCAGTACTTATAACACTTCACCTGAAGTGGAAACACTCGCGTCAAAGCCAGAGCCACGCAAATATTTACACAAGATTTAAAAATATTCACAATAATTACTCAGTATTAAATAAATCCCGAATGAGACACGCCAGTACCGCCGCACGTCCCGAGTATCACACCTCACACCACAGCGCTGCTGAATTCTGGACTCTGATTGGTCAGGAGGTGTTGATTAGTTTTCTATAACAGCAGCTCTGACAGTAGCGCAGGTTTATCTTTGTAATACGTTATCGTTTCTATAGCAACAGCTCATTCACAGGGACGTGCACGCCGCACGCTCTACTGATAATACACAGATTTTAAAAAGAAAAAAGTTTTTTTCTTTAAGGAGACGTTTATGTAACGTTTATGGAAGGAGTCTCCAGTGTCAGAGGTAAAGCTGTAAACAGAGGAGTTTACGCTTTGCGTAAGTGGTGAGGGAACGACTGTTTACAGCCGCTATAACGTACGTGAGAACAGGAACTGACTTGTTTCTCTAACAATAAATGTAACTATAAATGGATAAAAAGTAAGTCGGGCTGTTTAATAAATTAAAAATGTAGTTGTTGGTAAATAGCTGTGGTGTAAGAGGAATAAAACACTTGGGGACGTGCTGTTAGAGGAAAATAATCAGCACTCGTAACGTAACGTAACGTAACGTAACGTAACGTATAACTACGCCGTGGTGATACAAACCGCCATTTTGTATTCACATTAAATACAAACACAAAGTAAACAAGTCAACATTGACGTCACAACACCGTTTAGCATCCACATGCTAATTCTCTAGCATTCGATAATAAATGCAAACGTGTTGACCGTGGTGGTTGCTAAGCAGGATCGATGGTTGCTACCTAGCAAGCTAGCAAGCTCATCAGTTTATCTCCAGCTGTAATGATTCATGTTATATTGTAACATCTGGATATTGGGTTCTTATATATCACATATAATATATTACATGACCGTCATGTAACCATAGCAACCAACGATACCACGGTTGCCACACGTCACGAGCGTAGTCATGCAGTCGCAGGCACGCGTTAACCCTTTGAGAAGTTTCTATCAGATTCCATAAACGGAAATTCTTTCATGGTTGCCAGATTGGTCAATATCCCTTACTACTGGATTATATTTAACAAATAAAGTAAAATGGCCTTGAACTGTTAGATATCACTGTCCAAATTATATATATACAGAATACCCATAATGCACTGCGGCATAGGAAGTTCACAACATACTGAATTGCTATATTAGTGAACTATGTAGGGAATAGAGTGCGTTTTTGAAAAACTGGATTTGTAGCCCATAAGATTTAAAGCGTTTTCTACTTGAGAACAATTCAGGGCCATTTCCTCTGGCTTTGATTCTCTTCAAAGGGTTGCAGCGGGTTGGAGGCCGTCACGTCACGCACACACACAAATAACAACAAAAAACAACAACAACAACAACAACAACAACAACAACATGGCCTCCGTCATTCCGCAGCAGGCAATAGAACAACATACCCGTCCCACCTCCACCAGGTTGGTTACCATGACGATACACGCCGACTGCTCCTGCCAGATCATCCTCCAGAAATCGTACACCGTCTCGTGGACAGGACCTGACGGAGACATCGTTTAAAACAATTAGTTAAAAAATAATAATAATAATAATAATAATAATAATAATTCAGTTTTGTTGATTGAAACCCAATTTCCATCATGAACAAAAGAATCGCTGATTCAAACACTAACGCAAGAAAAGCGAATCTCGCTCATGACCCAAAGAGTCGCTGATTCAAACACTGAACGTGAGAGGAGTAAATTTCAGTCATGAACGAGGGATTTAACGACTCGAAAGAAAGTCTGACATGGACACAATTTCAAACAGAACTCGCCCAATTTACAGCTATTTTAAAAAAAACATATAAACGACATAAAAACCTTCATTTATTAATCTTCTCTCAGGACTAATTCCTGATTTGCTGACGCTCGAGGCAGTGAGTTTAGGGTTCAGTCAGTGCGACGATGAAGCACCTGAACATCAGGAACTGATACTGATTCATTCACCTTAACGACTCGTTTAAACAAGAGCAGGTCCAGAAGCAAACGCGAATTAATCGGATTAACCGCGAGAGCATCCCGCACCGTACGCACCTTGCGTTGCGATGTAGTGACTCGGACGCTGGTAGCCCTGTGAAACAAAAACACACACAACAGGAGAGTGAGAAAACATTTTCCTTAAAACTCATCCGTCTACACAAGCAGCACATCAGCACATCAGCAGCACTCTGCATCAATTCCTCGACTCTTTCACCTCGTTTAATCCGAATCCTGTTATTCTCAACCACTCAGTGCTTCCTGCAGTCCAGCTCAGAGCAGCGGCTCGCTCCTGCCACACACTCAGCACTTAATCACAGTCTCCAAAAAATACAGCGAAGACCACAAATCTCTGTTTAATCGCTAATTTAATTATTATCGAGCTCTAAATCCTTCTGAGTTAGCATCAGCTTTAATCAGCTACTTTATTTATTTATTTTTTTATTTATTTTTTTTTTAGAAATCCAGAATAAATTACTGCTAAATAATGAACGCTTGCAGATCAGCAACATTTCAGTCTCATTAATAAAACGTTTAATTTGTTTAAAATTTCAGTAGTACGTAAATATCATTCTGTAACTGTGTCATAACATGATACACTTTCACTGTTATGTGTAATAATTATAATCAGAAGGTTAATGTACACTTTAACAATTACATACGATAGAATTTTCACACGTTGCGTACAATTTTCTAGGGTTTTTTTTTATTATTATTTTTTTTACATAGTTTGTATTCAAATCAAATAGGTGCTAATGGATTGTCTGCTTCGGCTAAAGTGGTAGCTAGCTATAAAATTAGCTAAACGTTGCAATTTATACATTTTGAGATTTTTCTTATTAGCTATAATTTAGAATTTAATCATTTTTAATATTTTTTCGCCCCCTGAAAGTTTTATGATGATCTATATCACAGCGATTGTTAAGCGCATTGCGGTTTTATTAATTCAAACATTTTCTCAGAGCTGAATTGCTTGTGATTGGTTCAGAGACGCGACCAATCAAAACACAGAGGAGGCGGGAGTTAGTTTGGAGGTGGGTGTGGGTAAAAATATAAAAACAGAACTGTTCTTAGATAAACACTTTCCTGAGTACAGCTAGCTAATGTAGAGCATTCTAACTAGCTAGTCCATATTATTATTATTATTATTATTATTATTAGCTTAAATATCTTAAATCACAAATCTTAGCCTTATAGTTGCGATCTGGTTAGAAATCAACGTTTTTATGTCACTGATATCTTTAACAATGCTGAAGTAACATTCCTTTTATCTAGCTAGCTACATACTGATGTTTCAGTAGTATTATTTGTTGTTCATCTAGCTATGCGCTGTTTAATGTCTTAAATAGTTAGCTAACTTTAGCTTTATATTTGCTACATTTTAATGCCATCAATTTCTTGAAATGAAGATAAATTTATTTCTCGTTATCTTTAAACTAGCTGTCTAGATTAACATCAATACCTTTAACATCTAACCGTAGCTTTCTAAACATTTTAATATTGATATCTTTAAAAGTACGTAGCGAATGTTATCTTGCCATCACCTGGCTGACTAGCTGGTAACATTTTAATACTCAGATTTCTATTTCGCTAACTATATTTAGCTAACTAGATACAACATTTTAATTTTAATATCTTAGTGAACATCCTCATCTTGCTATCTGGATGCTAATGTGTTAGCATCTAGCATCGCCCATATCCACAGCATTAACTTGAGCGTGAACTAGTTTAGCGTCGAAGCTAGCGATGTTGTGGTGGGTCGCTTGAACACTTGCTGCTATTTTGTCGTCATGGCCAGTTCGTAATCAACTCGTACCTCTCCAAAATCAACAGCAAAACAGGAACAGCAACAAAATAACCATGGCAGATGAGTGTGTGATGGCGTTATGGAGAAAACGATGGAACACAAAGGCATGATGAAGGAGAAGAAAAAGAGAGAGAGATAAACAAGTGTGTGTGCTGTAGAGAGGAAAAAGGCCATGCAGTCACCATGCAGATGATTTAGAAGCGTTAAAGGGGGTCGCGGCTGTATTTGTGTGTGTGTGTGTGTGTGTGTGTGTGTGTGTGTGTCCTACAGGAAATGAAAAATTACTTACATCCCTGTACAGCCAAATCTAGGGCCCAAAATCAAGAGCGTAAGAGTGAGAGAGAGCACAACAGATGAGTCAGTGAGTCTCTAGCAGCACCTCCACCGAAGGCAAGAGAAAGAAAACGGTAAGAATAGTGTATAAATCTGGAGAAGGAACGCATGCTGACATACGAGAGAGGGAGAGCTGTTTCTCACACCTTCGCCAAGGGAGGAGGAGGAAGAGGAGGAGGAGGAGGAGGAGGAGGGACACACAGCGCCACTTACGTCTATGTAGTTGGCGTTGATGTAGTCGGACGAGGGGTCGTCTTCCACCGGCTGCAGGATCACTCGAGAATGATCGTCTGGAAACGTGACGGATACAAAGATACGCGTTATGACAGAGATAGATAGATAGATAGATAGATAAAAGAAAATAGATAGTGAATCAAATAAAATACAACCATCGTAAGAAAACACTAACTGTTTCTCTTTTTTGAAATGTATTTTTTTTTTCACCTAGATTATTGGATAGATAGATAGATAGATAGATAGATAAAGAAGAAAACAAATAGATAATAGAAAATATAGCTATCGTAAGAAAAACTTAACAGTTTCTCTTTTTTTTTTTGGAAAAGTATTTTTTTTTGCCTAGATTATTGGACGGATAGATAGACAGATAGACAGATAGATAAAAGAAAATATAACCATCGTAAGAAAACCCTAACTGTTTCTCTTTTTTGAAATGTATTTTTTTTAGCTAGATTATTAGATAGATAGATAGATGGATGGATGGATGGATGGATAGATAGATAAATAGATGGATGGATAGATGGATGGATGGATAAAAGAAAATAGCTATTGTAAGAAACCTTAACTGTTTCTGTTTTTGGAAAAGTATTTATTTTTTTTTGCCTAGATTATTGGATAGATAGTTAGATAGAGAGATAGACTGATAGATAGATAGACAGAGAAATAAAGAAGAAAATAAATAAATAAAAGAAAACATTGCTATCGTAAGAAAACCTCTTTTCTCTTTTTTTCCAATTCAAATGACTCTTTATAATTTTTTTTACTTTAAGGTTTTGTTACTGGATTAATAAATAAATAAATAAATAAATAAAAGGAGTTGTGAAGTTTTCATGTGGTAGCAGTGTTTATTTATTTTTCTTAACTTATTTAAAAAAACCTTTATATTATTGGATTAATCAATAAATAAACAAAAGTGAATAAATAAAAGAAAATATTGCTATTATAAGAAAACCTCAACGCTTTTTTCCTTAACTTTTTTCTTCTTTTTTTTTATTTGTCTACATTACTGAATGGATGGAAAGACAAAACAAACAAAACAAAAACAAACAAAGAAATACCTATCACACAAACGCCTTTAAAAAAAAGTCTTTCTTTCTTAATTTTTTCTTTCTTTTCCCCTCATCCTGGACTCGTTCCATCATTAAGCACATGGACTGAAATGATTTGGAGTTAAGAGGTTTGAAACTCAGCAGTGGTGAAAGTTTACAGGGTTTGATAGCTGGAGTATAATCACGTATCAGAAACTCACATGCGATGATGTTGCCGTAGCGATTTTTGGTTCGGTTCTGCTCTTTCTTGGCCACGTCCCACGACGCCGACTGACCCTCAAAGAAACTCTGCCAAAGAAAAAACAAACAAACAGAGATGTGATTTAACGTGATATTTAGGTTGAAATTTAAAAAAAAGTCTCATTTGAGCTTTTTATTGCTGCGTTTGACTGAAGCTTGTAACTTCTGGCCTCTGACTAGAAAAAAAACAACAACAAAAACCTCAACTTGTGATGTAACAACACCACGACTGCTCACACACTAAACAGTAAAATCAATCAATTATTCAATCAATCAATCAATCTGCATGAATGGTAGCTGGCTAGCTCGTGGCCTGTTCCTGATATTTTGGAACTACAAGCTTTCATGGAGGCG
>CM040483.1:1260200-1267549 GCA_022758105.1 Pangasianodon gigas
TGTGTGTGTGTGTGTGTGTGTGTCAGATTGAGAGAAAGAGTTTATGTGTTTGCCAAGTTTAGGATTAAAGTTGCTATTCCTGAGACTTCTGTCTTAAAACACTCTGTTCAACACACACACACACACACACACACACACACACACATTGTGGAGATCATAGGAACAGTTTTTTGGTCCCCATAAAGAACGACTCTGTGTTTGCGTGTACATCTTGATTAATAAGGACCCAAAGATTTTGTGTGTGTGTGTGTGTATATACTGCTTAATGAGGACCAGTTCACACACACACACACACACACGCACACACACGCACACACGCACACACACACCCCACCAAGGGCCACATGTCCACAGAAAATGTCCTATTCTATTAAAATTGAAATGAGTCCCTTTTTTTTAAACATCTTTATATATATATAAACTTAGGTTAGAATGCTAAATACTAAAAAAAAAAAAAACTCTACCATTACACACTGTTATCATTTTTTGTTGGTTTTAAAGAAAATTGATTCCTTTAAAATTGTCAAATGTCTAAAAAAGCTCCATATCTCTGTACTACTGATTACAATATCATTATTATAAATATCCTAGATCTTAAAATAATTAAAAAATTAGTAAAAACAAGGAAGTAATCTCTGAAAGATGAATGGCATCATGTCAAAAATTCTTTGGTGTTTAAAAACATTTTCTTTTTTAATTGTCAAACATTAAAAGCTACAAAACTACACTATACTATTCATTACATTATCATTATTAGAGAATGATGGATATTTGACAGAAATATACAAATTTATTATTTATCGATAATCTAACTGTGAAGTCCAACATGAATTTTTTATTTTTAAGTCTGAAGAACCCTGACAGTCGAGTCATTATTTATTTACAGTAATTCTGAAGATATCATGACAATTATATCATAATCACTCGATAATTAATAAAATAAAAACACTCTGTGGACACAGTGGTTACAACCGATGAGCAAAACACCAAGGTATGATGGGAAATGTAGTCTGGGAAGTGTATCAGCGGTGTCCAACTCTCTGAACTCCTTTAATGTTTCGCTTCACTGGTGTAAAATTAGCCCATGAGCTTAATCAGAAACGTGACGGCTAATTGGGATTCATTTCAAATAATTCATTAACGATGAGTTATGAGGTTTAGTTAAACACCTCTGATACACGGGGAGACATAACATAAAAGAATAATTATGACTTTAATAAAGCCTCACCGAGCACGGCTGTGGGCACAAGCGGATCGTTGGGCACTGCAATAATAATAATAATAATAATAATAATAATAATAATAATAAACATATATTGCACTTATATAGTGCTTTTGTTTAATGAAGAAGACAAAGTACAGAATCAGGAAAGAAAATGTCCTATAAAAATGTGATGACCATTTGATCTCTTTCTATAACTCAAATATATACATTTTTTATTTAATAAAAGAGATAAAAACTATTAAAAAACAATGAATAACTTCACCAGTTAAACTAGCAACACTTTCAAACTCAAATAGTACTATTTCAACAAAGTATGGTAATAAATATATATATATATTATTGACTACTTTTTTGTTGTTCATGTTCAAAAGTAACTAAAATTTATCAAAGACCGTAAATATATTAAATAATGAAAATATGGATACATTTTCCTGAATAAAAGGCTTTAGAGCTTATTAAATTACTACATAAACAAACATTTTGACTATTCATCTGTACTTTTTACATTTTTTCATTGTTAAATTCTCTACTGTGTAGCATAAAACCCTTCAGCTTGGATCTTAGGTTTAAAAGAGAAATCTAAGAGCTCTACAATCTTCTGAAGATCATCATGTTTTTAGATTGTTTGCATGCTTAAAGATTTCTAACTTACAGCCTACAAAACACTGAAACGCAGAAAACTCCTCGGCTAGTTTTGAAATGACGCTAATCCTGAGTTCAGCTACGGGATTCTTGACGAGAAGTGTTGCAACCGCTTGCAAACCTGCAACTCCTCCCTTCAGACTGGGTTCTACAACATGCTGTCAGTTCACACCCAATGGAATTTTCGACAGTAATTGTTTATATCGCCAAGCTCGCCGTGTCCGTTTTGTTATTCAAAGCTACTTTAGTTCTTTTGTTTTCCCTTGAAGAATCACGGAACAACAAAACCAAGACAAACCACAACAAAGAAAGAAAGAAAAGAAAAATGTTCTACTGTAGAAAATGAAACATGGTCACACCTACGTGGATTTCCCGGTAGGTTTGTATGTGTGTGTGTGTGGGTGAGTGTGTGTGTGTGTGTGTGTGTGTGTGTGTGTGTGTGGTATTTTGGTTTTGAATCAGTTGATGAGAAATCTATTTATTACTGAGAAGAAAAGTGTTTAATAATCAGCTTTCAAAATAATGAAATGGAGGAAAATTCACTCCAAACAACTACGACATTGAGGAAAATATATATATTTATTTCATCAATACGGTTAGAGTTCTGCGATTTTTCCACGGCTTTATACGGCTTTATCTACTTATTTATACTGTATATATTTTATACTTTTGTTGTATAATTTCTCATCTATATACAGTGGCATGTAAATATCATTTATAAATATTATTTAAAAAGATATAAAGTATATAAAAAGGTTAAAATTTATCTGATTTATCATTACCGGGGGTCAAAACTTTCTTAAAATTACAAACTTCCGATAATGTTGTAATTCCAAAGTGTCCATTGATCTACGCTGAATGAAGCTAAGCAGCTTATTTTCATCTTTTTGAAATAATTAAACAATTCAATAAATCAAATATCAGTAGAAATCTTTGACTTTAATCGGGTTAAATGATATTAAAGAAAGAAAAGTCAAGTAAATAATTGCACTGGTTAACGGTGAGTACGCATGAATACAATTCTAAGCCATTTTAATCTATTTTTCTTAGAATATTTTGAAATAATAATTGTTAATTTTTTTTAACAGACATACTTATATTATATAAGTAAAAATAGTACATTATAAATTATTTTCCTAAACCATATCAAGCTGGAATTGTAACCAATTTAAACATATTAAAAACGTCATTCACATTTTGACCCAATCACATAACCGGAATAAGCAAATAAGATAAATAACGTAAGAAGAAAGTAACTTCTGTAAGCCGAGGTTGTGAGATTTAGTATATTTTTATAAGGTCATGTCTGCACTTACATCGGTTGTTGAAGCTGTGCGAGTCCATGAAGGTGACGGTCATCGGTTCCTCGGTGTGGAGCGTGTTCTGCTCGGCGTAACTCCGGTCCATGGCGTTCACCATGTGCGTCATCTCCTGCCTTGCGTTTCCAGCCGCGTCCTTGCGCTTCTTAGCCAGTTTCCTGACAAATCGACCCCATTCTTTTATTAATTTATTATTCTTTTTAAAACAACAGCCATCCTGACACCAAAACACTTAACAGATCTCTCAGGACACAGCAGCAAGACACAGGAGAGAGAAGAGTGAACAGAAGGAGAGATCGTTAGCAAACATTTGGGAAAAGCCAGAGGAAAAACGCCGTATGAGCATGCTGAAGGTCCCGACAAGCACGGGAGAGAACCTCTCCTTCCACAGTGTGTAGATAACAATCTGAACACCAGGACTTCAACAGAAGCTAATCGTTTATTTGGAGTTCGCAGTGGACAATTTAAAAATTTTATTATTGATACTGTGATTAATTTTGACACGATCTCTTTTCTGATTGTATCGCAGGTCTCATCAGTACTTCCATTCACTACAGTAACCAATTCCATGCTCATTTTCTTCCTGTTTTGTTGAGTTAAAGAGTAAAAGAAATAGTTTAACGAAAAAAATTAAATGTACACGCCATCGCCCTTTAGGTTTATCAAGAGTTCAAGCTTTTTAAAGAGATTCTGTTCCGCAAAAAGACCTTTAACAGTTTCTGCACAGGGACAAAACTGGGAACAAATTTATTTCATCATTCGAATAACTTCCAACTAGTTTTGGGAGGCGGAGTCAGGGGCGGGGCAAAACGTTACTAAAATTCCATAATGTTCCAAAGTTTGCTAAACATTAGTTCATGTTTATAGATGACAGGAAGTCACACACTGTCAAAAATCGCATCTGAAACGTTTGTGTGACATCACTGAAGAACCAGACGTGGATCTGAGGAATATATTTACGAAAAAATGTTATACGTTAGCTATGTTACGCTAGTTTTAGACTGTACGATTTCAGCGGTTTTAAGATTATAACTCGTCACACTGTATGAGATGATTACAATAAAATCTGGGCTGTGTGATAACGCCTGTTCTCCATCTCAGATTATACGATGAAGATCTTCTACGCTCTTCTTACGTCATCAATCAGCTTTTATCGTTATCGCTGCCACCTTCATCGCTGCTACTGTATCCGTAGTTTGCCGTCCTCCTATTGGTGGATTTTAGACGAGCGTCGTAGCAGCGCTCACACTCTGCAATTTTTAATCACAAATTTCTCACACTGATAGAACTTTATCATCTTTGGTTGCAGTGGCAGTAAATCAGGACACGTTCTAAGATCGCCGATCGCCAAACTCACGACGAAAGAATTCTTTTACGGTGTGCAATTTTTGTCTGAAATCTGAAATTGTACTCCGTGAAGCCGACTTTAGCCTTGACGATCGTTCTGAGTAAAGGGGGAACGTTGTGTACATTTGAATTTTTTATTTTTTTTACATTTGAGAAATTCAGAAAAATTTATATTAGTGATATAATCCTCCGTACCACTTTAGCACTAACGTTAACGATAAAACTTTAAGCTTTCCTCCTCATGATACGCCGTCGTAGCGATACACGGTTACAGCGCTAACAACAAATCCAGACTCGATGGTCACCAAATATTTAAACAAAACAAAACAAAACGAACATATATGAGTGCACCAGAGTGTGTGTGTGTGTGTGTGTGTGAAGGTATTAAGAGATGAATGGTAGGGGTGATAACCTGACACACACGTACACACACATGCACACGCGACAACAACGAAAGTCATAAAGAATGAAAGAAACCAAACAAAATAAAAAAGGAAATGAAACACAGACACAAATGCAGCATTCTTTTTTCAACTAACACAGCGCTCGGGTCATGGAGAGCACGGAGCATGTTGGAGCTGGGAAACATGGCAGCGTGGTTGTGGTTGATCGGTTGGTTGGTTGGTTGGTTGGTTTAAAAGCGAGTCACTTGAAAAAAGGATACTGCATCTTTAAAACACTAACAGAACTAACCGAGAGACAAAGACCAACAAGCCCTCGACTCGGCTTTAACCAGCCCCCTTTTTGTTTATTTTGTTTTGTTTTTTTTTTACTTACAGGTAATATGAGTAAGAATAGTAGGTCCTCCTGGCAAGCGAATGAGAAAAAACAGCAAACAGCACAAACAGAATGAAGAAAATAGAAAATAGGGGTCAATGCAAACACTCTTTTTTTCCAACAGAAGCAGCAAATTGTGCCTTATTTTTATTTTAGTTTATTTTTCATTGTTTTGTTCTTATTTAACAAACGCATGCGTGTTTTTCCCCCCGACAATTTGCATGCAACCTGAAAAAAATAGCAATAAAGAAAAAATATAAAAGAAAACATCATAACATGCAAAGCTGGCTTAATTATTTTCGGAGACTATCATCAATCAGGCTCACAGTTAACATGTGCCAATGTTCTTTATTTAAATATATATATTCTCAAAATAGTGATATAATACACTGGAACCTCGTGTGTCCACAATAACAATGCTGTGACTTAGAGCTGGGCGATATGACGATATGATCAACATCATGATAAATTATCTCACAATACGTTATTCTGTCATATCATGATATCTTTTTGCCGTTTATTTTTGCAGGTTATTTATATATTTTATGATTGTAAGCTGCTAATTTGTTGTTAAAAATTTCTTCTTAATCTTTAAAAGTGCAAAAAAAAAACTCTTTTCCGTGTTAAATATTACTTATGTAAATTTTTATTACACAATCATAATTAATTTAATGTAAATATAAGCTTATTTTATAAAAGGAAATAATAAACTTCTTATTGTAGATATGAAAAAGTTTTTTTAATGCATCGTTGCAGTTTTTTATCTATTATTAGGAAACCTATACATCATGATACGCATCATATATCGCAGAAATTTCTTCGTGAAATCGTGATGTGATCTTTTCCTCATATCGCCCCGCCCGTATTTCCTACAACCGAAAATGGGCACATGCGTTAACGCGGGTATTTCTGATTACGTCTGTCCAATTCATGAATCTTTAATCCAGAAAAAAAAAAAAAAAAAACAGAACGTATTGTGAATTATTCCCAAAAATAAAACGAAAAAAAGAAAAGAAACTGCAAATCAAACAAGTAAGCAGCAGACATCCTGAAAAAACAACAACAACATAAAAACAATCATCATTGTGACCGCCATTTTAAAGATGCAGTATCTCTCAAAGGCCAAACGTAAAGACATCAGACACCACTTCTGCACGGACACTCGGAAATCAAAGAGTTTTAGTCAAAGTGACAGAGCTCAAACTCTGGAAAACTAATTCTGAAAGTTCAGAGGAGAGCTCATTCCACAGAGACAGAACATTATCTCCTGCTCAGGATCGTAAAATGGAGGATAAAAGTGTTTCCTTTAGCACTTTAGTAGTAAATGATTCTGTGCCCAAGTTTGTGTCACTGTGTATACAAGTGTGTACACCAGGGGGCAGTGTTGCTGCACACACTAAAAACAAACGCTTACAGGAAAACGAAGTGCGGAAAAGAGAAATCTCAGAGTGAAAAATGTGTAATGGAGTAAAAACTGAGAGAAGATGACATGGGTGTAACTTTGTTTTGAAAAGAAACCTTAACGGAAAGCATTTCTGAAAATGAGTATTTTCACTCGTTTGTTTTGAGAAGTATCGAGAATTCGTTTTTTTTTTTTAAATCTGCAATTCTAACAATCCGAGACTGCTTTCCGATTCTTGCTGCAAGAAATCGTTCCTGACATTCAATTACCAAAACAGAAAAAAAAGAAAGTAAAGCAGGCGATTCTGTAAGTGTTGTAATTATTCACATGTGGGTTTTTGTAGTTTTCTGTAAATAAATCAGTGATATAATAATGTGATCATATCACAAAAACATGAAACGCAGAAACTCACGTGTGCTGTTCGTTTACAGTAGTGTGCAAAAGTCTGTGCAAAGAAATGCTGTAGAGCAAAAATAATGAAATTAAATGTTTCTACATTAAAATAATACTATAAAGAGCAGTAAACAGTAATAAATGACACAAAGCCGATATTTAATGTGACGATCCTTTGCTTTAAAAAAATAAATAAACCAGTATCTCAGGTGCAGTGTGTGCAGTTTTATAAGGAAATGAGCTG
>CM040483.1:1287110-1301290 GCA_022758105.1 Pangasianodon gigas
AGCAGCCTTCATTCTGTTTTTATCTGAAAAGTGTCTCTTATGGAATCTGCTGCTTTCTTTACTGACATACAAACATTTTTCTGTAACGTTTCATTTTGTGCTGGAAAACTAATGTTTGGAATCTAAAATGTTTTTGTACTGAATCAATAATGTAGAAGTCAGAAAATAAACATCTATAACAAAGTTTGTACTAAAAAAAGTAGAGTGCCAAGACTTTTACACAGTACTGTATGTAAATCTGGGTGTGTCTTTTAGGCCATTTTTGAAAATAGTGGGTGTGCCTTAAAGGCCATATATGGCAATACAGCCCTGACCTAGGGTCCATATATGGAAAAGTGGGTGTGTCCTTTAAGGCAGAATATATAAAAATGATAAGGGACTCTGAATGGCAGTGGCTCGAATGTATATTAGACAGGAATGTGGGCGTGCCTTTGAGTCCACCTATGGAAATCCTTTAGGCGTGTCTTTTAAGCCATATATGGAAATGAGAAGGGGCTCTGAATGGGTGTGGCTTGAAGGTCATAGATGGAAATGTGGGTGTGTCTGAGTCCAAATATGGAAATGTAAGTGTGTCTGTTAAGAGAGTTTTGAAAATGAGGGCCATATATGGAAATATGGGTGTGTCAAGTAATTTTATGGAAAGGGGAACTATACACAGGTGCGTTGTTGTCAATATATTTTTTTAAAAAGTGGGCGTGTCCTTTAGGCCATATATGGAAATGAGAGAGCCTGATTGAGCATGGCTCAGAGTCCATATATGGGAAAGTATTTGGTCCTCTCTATTTGACATTTAGTGCACTATGTAGGGTGCAGAGTAAAGTGCATTGCTAAGGCTTCTGTATAATTGCCCCTGCACCCTACATAGTGCACTAAACTACAAAATGAGAATTAGCTCCTAGGTTTTGCGCACACACACACACACACACACACACAATCTTCGCTGACTGAAGCAGCATGGTCATTACCAGTGCTAAACTTTACCACTCCACAGAGAATTCTCACACACACACACACACACACACACACACACATTACCTCATACTGTGTAATGACTCCGTTGGGCTCAAGTGGCTCCTTCCAGTGCAGGAAGATTCGATCCTCAAACGGAGTGGCTTTCAGAGAGGCGCTGGGAACGGGTCCAGGTACTACACACACACACACACACACACACACACACACACACACACACAGAGAGAGAGATTGAGGGAAAGGGCATGTTAAATGCACTGTAAGTAACACTGCAATATCACTTTGTGGCTGTAAGCAGAGTGTGTGTGTGTGTGTGTGTGTGTGTGTGTGTGTCTTTACTTACAGTAAGCATATTGTATTCAGAGAGCACTAATGCACTCCTGAGTGCCCTAACAAGCGGTCTGGGTATGGCTACACAGATATTTGTGTGTGTGTGTGTGTGTGTGTGTGTGTGTACACATTAATGGAAATAATCTGTCTCACAATGCCCCTCTCTCACATTAATGCTGGTGAAGTTGCCCTGACCTCATACACCTATTGTGTGTACACACCTAAACCCACACACACATCTAAACCCACACACCCACACACACCTAAACCCACACACACATCTAAACCCACACACACACCTAAACCCACACACACACACACCTAAACCCACACACACATCTAAACCCACACACCCACACACACACACCTAAACCCACACACACACACAGACACACCCTAGACAGGCAGTATTTGATTAAGATAAATCTCCGCCATGTTGAGAAACATTAACACTGCATCATGACTCATGAAGTCTGAGTTTCGTATTTCGGAATTTCGGAATATTGAACGGAAGACTGAGTCATTAATGTGGAATTTTCCAGATAACGCTAAACTGGAGGAGGCCACAGCTGAAGTCTGGATCACAGTTGGTTCTTTTTCCCTTTTTTTTTAAAACTATCTCTCTTTCTCTCTTTGTTTCATTCTCTTTGTGTGTGTGTGTGTGTGTGTGTGTGTGTGTGTGTGTGTGTGTGTGTGTCTCCTAGACTCCTGAGGGTTATGTGGTTCTGTTATGGAGCCTCAGTTTTAAGACAGGCTGCATCCTGAGACGTCCTTTAACCATTCCCTAACACACACACACACACACACACACACACACACACACAGAGTGATCGGGTCGTATTACTGGACCAGACAGTGTAGAGCCTCAGGGCAACACAAGTGTCTTCTGTCTGCTCGCCCATCACTCACACACACACACACACACACACACACAAAAACTGTTCAGAGGAAAATACATAGAAAAAGAAAAGAAAGGAAAAAAGGAATATAATGTAGAAGGAAATAAGGAGAAAGGATTTACTGTTCTGTTACACTTCGTTCCTATTTTCTTTTTTTCCAGTAACAATCCCTTCTGTCCCTTTTTTTTTTCTTCCATCTTTTTCCGTTCCTTTTTTTCTTTCCCTGTATTGTTTCTTTTCCTTTCTTCTCTTTTTTTCCTTTCCATTATTTTCCAATTCTTTTGTTTCTCTTTTCATTTCGTTCTTTTTCCATTCCATCTCTCTTTACACACTATTCCTTTCCTTTCCTTTCTTTTCTGTTATGTTCATTCCTTCCCTCCTCTTTCATCTCCTTCTTTTTCCACTCTATTCCTTTCCTTTCTTTTTCTTTCTTTTCTATTATATTCGTTCTTTTCCTCTTTCTTTCTTTCCCCTCTCTCTCTCTCTCCACTCTATTCCTTCCCTTCCCGTTCTGGCCTTTCCCATCCATCCTCCATTCATTTGTGTTATTCCTTCCTTTCTTCATTCTTCCATTTCTGCCACTCGTTCATCGGCTTTCCTTTTTACTACTCCTTCATTTCTCCTTTACATCTTTATTTCCTTCCTTCCTCCATGCTTCCCTATACCCTTCTCCTCTCAACGCCTCCTCAACACCAAACGCGTAAACTGCTAGTGTGTGTGTGTGTGTGTGTGTGTGTGTTTCATACCATCCTCCTGTGTCTGGACGATCGTCTCTTCACTTTCTTTGCGCCCTTCGGGGTTAGTGAGAATCATTTTCAGGCTGATGTTGGTGTTGGGCGGCAGGTCAGGTACCACATGGCGTGGTGCTTTCGGGTCCATCTCCAGGCAGTCGCCATGGTTGCGGTCACCTTGCTGCCCGCGATCGCCATGGCTGCGGTTGCCCCGGGTAACGTAGTGGAAGCAAATGGTGACGTTGAAGGTGTGGCAGCGTGTGATGTTGTAGCCCAGAGACTCCCAGTCCACAGAGATGGAGCGAGATCCGGTCTCTGCAATCTTCAGAGACTTCGGAGTGCGCATGGGCTCTATGTACACACACACACACACACACACACACACACACACAAAGAGAGAAAGAGATTATAGTTTGGCATGGTAACCAATAATCAAGCAGAAGTGTCATTTTGAATTATGGAAACTTTTTTTTTTAGGATGAATGAGATCATAGCGAGTGCGTGTTCCCGTCTCTCCATCAGTGTCTCTGATTGGCTAGGGCTGTTCGATGATGTCATCAGAATATTCAACAGGACAGAGAGAAAATGTCTGTGTGTCTCTGTGTCTCTGTGTGTGTGTGTGTGTGTGTGTGTGTGTGTGTGTCTGTGTTCTCATTTGTAAAACACCTAAACACTCTCCTTGGGGATCTGTGTGATTTAATTTCATCTTTTTTTTTCATGCTCCGTCTCGTCCAGCCTGTCTCTCTCACTCATACACACTCACACACACACACACCTGATAATGACTCATTTTCAAAAAAGCCGGACCTTTGAGAGAGAAGTGTCTTATCCCACCACTGTGTGTGTGTGTGTGTGTGTGTGTGTCAGATCTGTTAATTTATGCTCACTACATGTTGCTGCCTGTCTTTGCCTGACAGACAGTAACAAAGTGCGACAGAGAGAGACAGAAAACTAGTGAGAGAGTGAGATGGAGAGAAAGAGTTGCCTTGGCGAGGCAGAACGTTTACCGCATTATGGAGGATCATTAGTGCCAAAAATAATGTTGGCTGTTTTGTAAAATAAGCGGTGTCTAATGTTAGGTCGATCTCTGCTTGTTGTCTGTCAGGTCGTCCTGTCTCTCTGTCTGTCTGTTACTCAGGTTGTTCCCTCTTTAGTCTGTTGGGTCGACTCTTGCAGGTAGTTTTTTGGGTTGTTCTCTTCCTGATATCTGTTGGATCATTTTCCCTTTAGTCTGTTAGGACATTCTCTCCCTGTTGTGTGCCGGCGCGTTCCCCCAAGCCGTCTGGTCCTTCTCACCCTGCCATCTGTTGGGCCCTTTTCTCTGTCGTCTGTTGGGTCATTCTTACCTTTGTCTACTGGGGTTCACTCTATGACATTTGTTGGATCATTCTCTGTTAAGTTGTTCTCTCCCTCTCTGTTGGTTCCTTCTCTCTTTAGTCCTGCTCTCTTCCTGTCATCTGTTAGGTTCTTCTCACCCTGTTGTCTGTTTGGTCATTCTTCCAGTTGTTTATCAGTTTGTTCTCTTCCTGTTGGCTGTTGGGTTATTCTCTCTCTGTCTGCCTGTTAGGTTGTTCCTCCAGTTGTCAGTCTCCTTGTTGTTTCCTCCCTTTACATTTTTGGGTGATTCTCCCTTTAGTTGTTCCACAATCATTTTCTGGGTCTCTCTCTCCCTGTCATCTGATGGGTTCTTCTCACTGTCAACTCTTGGGACATTATTCCTGTTGGATCATTTTCTTCCTGTCATCTGTCGGGTTGTTTCTCCAGTCATCTGCTGGGTCGTTCTCCATTTAGTCTGTTGGGTTGTTCTCTTGCAGGTGGTCTGTCAGGTCATTTTCTTGCTGTTGTCTGTGGGGTCGTTACCCCAGTTGTCTATTGGGTCCTTCTCTTCCTGTAGTCTGGCAGGTTGTACCCCCTGTTCGCTTGTCGGGTCACTCTCACCCTGTCGCCTGTTGGGCCTTTTGCTTGTCATCTTTTAGGTCATTCTCCTAGTCATCTCTGAAGTCACTCTCTTTCAGGTCCTTGTCTCTGCGTCACCTGTTGGGTTTTTCTCTCCCTGCCTGTCTCTCGGGTCATTCCCCCTTTCTGTCTCTTGGGTCATTCTCTCCCCGTCTGTCTCTTGGGTCATTCCCCCTGCCTGTCTGTCAGGTCATTCTCTCCCTGTCTGTCTCTCGGGTCGCTCTCCCCGGCTGTCTCTCGGGTTGCTCTCCCTGTCTGTCTCTCGGGTCGCTCTCCCTGCCTGTCTCTGGGGTCGCTCTCCCCGCCTGTCTCTCGGGTCATTCTCTCCCCGCCTGTCTCTCGGGTCATTCCCCCTGCCTGTCTGTCAGGTCATTCTCTCCCCGTCTGTCTCTCGGGTCGCTCTCCCTGTCTGTCTCTCGGGTCGCTCTCCCTGTCTGTCTCTCGGGTCGCTCTCCCCGTCTGTCTCTCGGGTCGCTCTCGCCGGCTGTCTCTCGGGTCGCTCTCCCCGGCTGTCTCTCGGGTCGCTCTCGCCGTCTGTCCCTCGGGTCGCTCTCGCCGTCTGTCTCTCGGGTCGCTCTCCCCGGCTGTCTCTCGGGTCGCTCTCCCCGGCTGTCTCTCGGGTCGCTCTCCCCGTCTGTCTCTCGGGTCGCTCTCCCCGTCTGTCTCTCGGGTCGCTCTCCCCGTCTGTCTCTCGGGTCGCTCTCCCCGTCTGTCTCTCGGGTCATTCTCTCCCCGCCTGTCTCTCGGGTCATTCTCTCCCCGCCTGTCTCTCGGGTCATTCCCCCCATTTGTCTATCAGGTCATTCTCTCCCTGTTGTCTGCCGGGTCTTTCTCCTTGTATGTCTGTTGGGTCGTTCTTCCAGTCATCTGTAAGGTCCTTCTCTCGCAGATATTACTATATTTGGGTCATTCTCTCCCCGTAGTCTGTCACCATCCTTGTTGTCTTTTGGGTCATTCCAACTGCCGTCTGTTGGCTTGTTTTCTATCGGGTCATTCTCCCCGTTGTCTCAACAACCAACATCCAAACAACAACGAGCCAAAAATGACAGTCAATGTCAAAGTGCCGCACAAAGCAATCAACATACTCTCTGGCAATAAAGTTTGACCCGCACACAAAGGCTGCACCACACTGCACTTACATTACTTCTTGATTGCGTGTAATCAGCATGCATGCTGTGTGCTCCTGTAATTTACTCCTGCAGTTGCTAAAAGTGCTATAGCACACACACACACACACACACACACACGCACAAAGTTATAGTGACTCTGAAGAGGTTGAAAGATAAGGGCCAATTTTTTTTCTTTTGTGAATCAGAACAAAAGAAAAAGTGAAATAACAAAAATAACAACTTCCTTTGTAAGTGCTGCAGTTGCAGCAACGGTGCATTGTTGTTTGGACCCGAACCAACCGCAGTGCATTGTGGGATTTTATAACAGCATCAGATTTTCTTCACTAAACTTTTGGAAATGATCAGGAAAAAGTCAAATTGTCCTGTACTAACAATACACACGAAAATGCATAGAGACCATGAACGGTGTGTATACGTGCATGTCGTGCATACACACAGACAAACACACACACACACAAAAAAACACAAACACAAAATACACTTCTCAGGGAGTGTGTGATTGAGTATGATGCGCTCGGCAGGTGATGTTTTATTCATACTCTGGCTGAGATATTGCATTTTTATTGTGTGTGTGTCTGTGTGTGTGTGTATGAGTGACTGAAAGTGATGAATTCAAATCCACCGTTAGAATCAGAGTGTTATGAGGCTAAGGAAAGGTTAATCACACACCCACCCACACACACACCCACCCACACACACACACACTCTTCAGTGGATATGTAGAGTCTCTCCATCATAAGAAGCCGAAGCACTTCATCTGAGACAGAGAAAAGAAATAATTTCAGAGACCACACACACATACACACACACACGCACAGGAAGTGGAGGGTAAGCGATGGTGAATTCAGGTATTGAGCACCAACTGGCCGTTTTGAAATTCAAATAGGATGGTCTGCCTAAGCTCTGATAAGCAAACTAGGACACACACACACACAGAGGATTATGGGTAATAAACTCAGTTATTAAGCACATGCCAGCCAACCTCACACTGCTAAACATCAAACCTCACCCTCATAATAGAAGAATTTCAGATTATACAATGTTCTTTCCCAAATCACACTTTGTTCACTACGTAGTGCACTATTTTTAAAAGTCTTTCACATTGTAGTTATGTCCAGAAACACAGTGGACTGATTGTGTTTATGTGGACTATATAGTGAATAGGGTGTGTGGTTTGGGACACGTCCACAGCGGACTGATGATGGTGATGGTGTTTATGTGGACTATATAGTGAATAGGGTGTGTGGTTTGGGACACGTCCACAGCGGACTGATGATGGTGATGGTGTTTATGTGGACGATATAGTGAATAGGGTGTGTGGTTTGGGACACGTCCACAGTGGACTGATGATGGTGAGACATTTCTTGCTCGGATAAAGCGTTCAGGTTTGAGTCATTTCCATTTAAATCATTTTTCCCCACAGAGACGCCGATAATCCTACAAAACTACATGGACGACCGGCAGGAAGCCTGGGCAAACACACACACACACACACACACACACACACCCTTTATCTCCACAAGAGGCTTGGAGAGTGAACTGGATTTGTGCAGGTGTGTGTATGCATGCATGGCTTTCATTTAGAGACATCTCTATGGTAGAGAGAGAGAGAGAGAGAGAGAGACAAAGAGAGCGAGACAAATAGAAAGACGGAATGAGACAGAGAGAGAGAGAGAGGGAGACAGATAGACAAAAACACAGAAAGTGAGAGAGAAAGAAAGAGAGACAGATTGCTCTGTTTGTAAACTCACTGATCAGCATAAAGCCGGATTCGCTTTTCGCTGAGAAAACTTTCATTACATTATACACACCAAACACACTGAGAAATTAATTACCACCCTGCTTGTGTGTGTGAGAGATAGACAAACACAAAATTTTCTCCCTGGAGAAATGAGTGAGGTTTGAACGCAAGCTGGTAAATGATTAAAAATAAAACCAATAAAGCAGAGTTTATATGGAGAGAGAAAGAAAAATAGAAAGAGACGGCAAGAGCAACGTGCCTCGGAGCTGTATTTGTTGTCGTATATTAGGCTTCAATTCACATGGACATCTCAGGAAAGGAACATCACATAGCATCACCCAAAAACTGGGCTTCACTGGATGTGGAACTCTGGCATTCTGGAGGTGTGGATGTCCTCCCCTGAGGTCAAGCATCACAATTACCTTCCCACTTAGTACCACGCTGAGACAGACGTGCAGGACAGAGAACCTGATGGTGTTATCCTGACACTGACCAGGACCTGGGCACCCTGTTCACACAGACTCTGTTAACACACCAACAGAGGGTCTGATGGAGCATTTTAAATGAACATGGTGGAGCACTCTGGTGGGATGTCCTGTGACCAGACCACCATTTTGAGTTGCTGATTAGTAGGAGCCCCTGCAGACAGCTGGATGTGTCATAAAGGACGTCAGAATAGTAGCCCTCCACCCTCAGGTCCATCTAAGTAAAGGTGGAGAACATGGGAAAGTTTGTTCTCTACCAGCTACTTGTCCAAACCAATCGTTATGATGTGGAAGAGAGATGGCACTTAAAGATTCTGTAGTGATTTCTCAAGGTTGAACAAGGTCTTGCAGGTTTCTATCCCAAGCCATCCCACACCCAGTGACCTCTAGCTACATGGGTTATGGTATTCTCTCATCTCTGCTACTTTCAAAAGCCTACTTTGGCATGTTCTCAGTGACTCATAAGGTTAGCCAAAGCACTTGACACCTCACATCATGTTGGAGTGAACTGGGGTCCCCATAAGCCTCAAGAAAAACAATCTAAGTGGTATATTCCTATGGATTATTCCTTACTTGTTCTTAGGATAAAGTGGAACCACCTGGCAAGATGACCTTCTAACAGGACTTGGGTTGGTAGACGCTTATTTTGAACTTGTCAGAGTCTGTGCTAATTTTGCAACAAGCAGCAGGTAAAGAGTATCCAAAAATTACATCAGCTAGTATTCGAGCAGGTTGTGAGCAAGTCAAGGTACTCCTTAACCAAACTGATACATAGTGCAGCCAAAGCCAACCCCTATGTGAACAGGTTTTTTCCATGTCACCTTCCGGGTCAAGCACAGGTCAAGGGTCAACCACCCTGGCGTCTCTTCAGACTCCAGACCTTGAAGAAGATAATGCTGAACCCCATCACCCCACCCTCCAGAAAAGTAGCTACAGAAGATTGACATGACACTTGAGTGGATGTGTTCATGACCTCTTGACCAAACCTTTCATCTGTCCTTCTTTTTCATATGCTCCTGAGGATCCGTGACCCGTGACCAACTCGACTTGACCCTCTGAGAACAAAGCGATTTTTAAGGTCACCTCCGTTCACCTCCTAAACCCTCCAGCACATTTACACACAACTAATTCACTCCACTCTCCTCCGCACTACCCCTAACCTCCAGAGTTTACCTAGCAATCAAGAAAGAAGAATAGCAAGGGTGTAAAGAGAATGAAGAATGAAAGGAAGAAAGAAAAATACAGAAGAAAAGCAGAAAGAAGGGAGGAGGAACAGGGAAGGAATACAGAAGGGAGGAAAAGAAGAAAGGAAGAAGTAGAGTAGAAAGAAGAAAGGAAGGAAGGAAGGGAGAAACAACAGACAGAAGAAAGTAGGAAACAGGCAAGTGGTAGGAAATGGAGAAAAGATGAAATGAAGAAAGGAATAAGGAAGAAAGAAACAGTAAGAAGTAAGAAAGACTTAGTGAGTCCAGGAAAAAAGGTAGAAAGAAATAAAGGAAGGAAGGAAAAGAGGGGGAAAGAAGATGAGGGAGTGAAGCAGTAGGAAATGAAGAGAAAGAAGGAAGAAAGAAAAAAAGAAAGAAAGAAAGGGACTGAGAAAACCAGGCAGATGAAGAAATGAAGGAAGGAATGAAAAAAGGGAAAAGAAAAGGAAAGAAGTACTAATAAGAGAAGAAGAGAGAAATGAAGAGACACAAAGAGACAGAGGAGAGAGAGAGAGAGAGAGAGAGAGATGGAGTGATTATAGCCTGGGAGAAACAGCAGGAACCTCTGTGGACCAACAGAGCTGTTAACAGCAGGACAGGTCTGTCTGTGGGGATGTGTGTGTGTGTGTGTGTGTGTGTGTGTGTGTGTAGGCCAGTCAGGGCATGCTGTAAACATCCTGTAGCTACATGATGGAAAAACGGTCTGTGTTTACGAGCTGCTGCCCGCGAGGACACGCGTAAATAAAACATCCGTCTGGTGTGTGTGTGTATGTGTGTGTGTGTGTGTGTGTGTGTGTGTTTTAAGGTAGTGTTGTGCAGATGTGTAGCACGAGTTTCTAAACGCCACAGGACATGAAGTGTAATGAACCGTTGCTGTATCCCTCTATCCCCTGTGTGTGTGTGTGTGTGTGTGTGTGTGTGTGTGTGTGTGTGTGTCCACCGGGAGGCTACAGAGCCGCTTCACTGTTCATCACCAAATTAAAAAATTTAAAGTGTAAATTAAGCTTCTCTCACAGACAGCGGTGTGAGTAGACTGTAATCATGTGACTTGAGGTCATGTGACCTGTAGGCAGCACGCTATCATTATTCATGTGTTAGTTAGCATTTGAATAAAATTTCACAGCACCACAACAACTTATTTATTTATTTATTTATTTATTTTAAACGAAGGAAACCGTGTGTGTGTGTGTGTGTGTGTGTGTGTGTGTGTGTGAAAAGGCTGGGTTTATGCTAAGCTAAATCTACATAGATGCTAAATTTAATGCTTAGCGAGATTAGCAAGTTTTGTATCTGTTACATTACAATGTGAAATGTACCATGTAAATGCTAGTTACGCTATTTAGCTTAGCTGTCTCAAGTCATGTCAGTGGTTCTCAGTACCCCTTAAATGTAGCTAAAGTTAAATTTAAGGTTTGTAAGATATACTGAAATTTAAAACATTCCAAACAGAATATAAGCTAGTTTCTGTAGTTAGCTTAAGATATGCTAAAAGTAAAATTAAGCTAGGGAATATGATGTATCATATGCTAAATCTACATGATATTTTGTGAGCAGGGTTAGCTAATATTCCAGTTATAACTGATGCTAGTTACTTGAGTTAGCTTAGCCATCTACAGTCATGTCAGTGCTTCAGAGTACCTCTTAAATGTAGCAAAAGCTAAACTGAAGCTGTATTGAAATCTAAAATAGCATCCTGAATGTTACTGATACTAGCTGCTGGAGTTATTTTAGCTAATATCCTTCAGGGGAAACTGCATTAAGCTCGAGAAGCGGAATAAAAGCGGAATAGACGTGAACTGGGGCGGAAATCTGACCCAAAATGTTTAGCCATTAGCCTCGAGGGGACATTAGTATGAATAGCATGAGGGAATTTTACATAACGCTGTTGTCCTCCATAGAGAGCAACCAGAGCAAAATCATACACATAAGCGCTAAATCTAATGTTTCTGAGCTGGAGCTAAGTTAAAGGCATATTTATATTTACAGTGAGCTAAGCTAAAGCTATATTCAGACTAACATTTTTATGCTAGCTGTAAGCTAATCTAAACTCACACTTATGATTAGCTAGTGGTTTATATTACACCATGAAACTGTTGAAAGTTTGCTAATTACCCAACATTAACATTACCTAAGCTACGCACTTCACAAGCTAACATTAGCATCGTGTTGTACAAAGAAGTAGAAGAAGTTAAAAGAAATCCAAGTGGTGATGTCGCATCATCAGCTCGGTAATCGGCTGAATTAATTACGTTTAAGCTCCGCCCTCGTCGGTGCATCACTTTGAGAACACTATCCAGGAAGCTAATGTTTTTTTTTTTTTTGCGCCTAGGAATCTTTTCACCTTGACAACAATGTCCAATTCATCCAATTAAAATAGAAACGCAGTGTCAGCAAAAAAAAAAAAAAAAAAAAAAAAAAAAAAAAAAAAAAAAAAAAAAAAAAAAAAAAAAAAAAAAAAAAAAAAAAAAAAAAAAAAACACCCTGAAATTGACCTTTGACCCCGCCTGCGGCAAGATGGGGTTCGTTAACGAAAACGAAAGGGCAAGTTAATTGAAAATTGGCCTGAAAAAAGGCTGTGTGTGTGTGTGTGTGTGTGTGTTTTCTGCTACATCAGCACGATCACAGAGGACACATTAGTCTTGTAATTAAAATCCTAACGTCTTCTTCTCAATGTCTCTTTAACTAACAATCCAAAGAGTCACTCACACACACACACACTCACACACACACACACACACACACACACGGTTTAATGCGTGTCGTTTCAGAAATGGAGAAATGTTTTGCGTGAACATTAAGTTAAAATGAAGCTATAAAGTCTAACTAATTACACTAAAGTATAATCATTTTTGCAGATAGAGAGTAAAAGAGAGACAGAGAGAGAGAGAGAGACAGAGAGAGAGAGAGAGAAAGAGAGAGAGAGACTGATTCTTGGAGTGTCTCTGGGTCTCAGGTGTGTTTGAGTGAGAAAAACAGACAGATAGAAAGAGAGACAGACAGACAGATAACCAGGCAGGCAGAGAGGAAGAGATGTCAGAGAGATAGACAGAGACAATGTGAGACAGAAGAGACAGAGAGAGAGAGAGAGAGCAAGAGAAAGAGAGACACAGTGAGACAGTGAGAAAAACAGACAGACAGAAAGAAAGAGTGACAGACAGACAGACAGACAGACAGACAGAGAGAGAGAGAGAGAGACAGACAGAGACACAGTGAGTGAGAGAGAGAGAGAGAGTGAGAGAGAGAGCGAGAGAGAGAGAGAGAGAGACAGACAGACAGACAAGCAGGCAGGCAGAGAGAGATAGACAGACAGGCAGAGAAAGAGGGAGAAAGACAGACAGAGACAAAGAGTGTGAGAGAGAGAGAGAGAGAACGAGAGAAAGAGAGAGACACAGACAGACAGAGGCACAGTGAGAAAAACAGAGACAGAAAGAGTGACAGACAGACAGACAAGGAGGCAGGCAGAGAGAGATGGACAGACAGGAAGAGAGAGAGCAAGAGAAAGAGAGAGATACAGACAGACAGAGACACAGTGAGAAAAACAGACAGACAGAGAGAGAGAGACAGAGAGAGAGAAAGACAGACAGAGACACAGTGAGAAAAAAAGACAGACAGACAGAGAGATATAGACAGACAGACAGAGAGAGAGAGACAGAGAGAGAGAAAGACAGACAGAGACACAGTGAGAAAAACAGACAGACAGAAAGAGATATAGACAGACAGACAGACAGAAAGAGAAACAGACAGACAGACAGACAAGCAGGCAGGCAGAGAGAGAGCGAGAGAAAGAGAGAGATACAGACAGACAGAGACACAAAGAGTGAGAGAGAAAGAGAGAGATACAGACAGACAGAAAGAGAGATAGACAGACAGACAGAGAGAGAGAGAGAGACAGGGCTGTCCACGATCACTGATTCTCTTCAATATATCTATGAATGAATTGGCAGGTCTACTAGGACACTCAGCAGCACCTGGCCTCACACCACATGCCTCCACTGTAAAGTTCCTCCTCTAGCAGATGATCTGGTCCTGCTGTCTCCAACAGAACCGGGTCTACAGCAGAACCTACACATCCTGCACACGTTCTGTCAGACCTGAGCCCTGACTATAAACCCAACTACAACAAAAGCTCTAATATTTCAGAAAAGACCCAGATGTCAGGGAAAGAGATACAGTTTCAGCCTCGGTATCACCAAAACTCATCATACCACAAACTACACACACCTCGGGCTGAAATTCAGTGCAAATGGAAACGTCAGCTTAGCTGTGAATGAACTGAAAGAGAACGAAAGAAGAGCTTTCTATGCCATTAAAAGATCTATCCAATTTCAAATGCCAATTAGAATCGGGCTCAAATTATTGCAGGCAGTTATAGAACCAGCTGCACTATACGGCAGTGAAGTCTGGGGTCGTCTCCTAAATCAGGAATCTGAAAAATGGGACAAAAATCCAGTTGAAGCCGTGCATACAGAGTTCTGTAGAAGCTTCCTCAGGGTTCAGAGGAACACACCTAACCATGCATGCAGGGCAGAATTACACCAATACCCTCTATCACTCCACACTGAGAAAAGAACCATCAAATTTTAGAAACATCTAAAACTGAGTGACCCCAACTCTGATCATTTTAAAGCCCTGAAACACCATGACATGAACACTGAAAGAAGCTTCCTCACTCAGCTGCTCCTGAGGCTCCACACACAATCTAATCCGACTAACACAACTAACACAACTAACACA
>CM040483.1:1338031-1349519 GCA_022758105.1 Pangasianodon gigas
AAAAAAAAAATTTAAACCGTCTGGCTAAGTGTTTGAGAGGTGAATAGCCAAGGTCGAGCTTTCTCTTTCTTCCGCACGGTCACCTCCAACGATCTGCGCTAAAGTGCTTTTAATTTGACAGCGTCTTTGTACGAGAAGTTTTATACGGCTACGGAAATGAGAAAAGCTCCTTACCCTGTGAGAAATTATACAAGGACTTAAAAGAGAAGGGAAAAAAGAATTAGCGACTGCATTACTGATTACAGGAACGCGCTCTGTATTAGCGTGATAAGCTAGCTACATTAACAAGCCTGAGCTAAGAATCCATTTTACAGCTAATTTTAATACAGTGGTGTGTTTACACAGAGAAAAAAAAAAAAAGGCCTTGAGCTTGCATATTAGTCTTGCTAACGTAATTTACACCCCTCGCCCGTGTGCTAATAATTACAGCTTCATATGCTACGATGAACCTGCTAAATAATAACACTTTCCACAGACCTGGAATTTACATACAAGTGAAAAAAAAAATACAACAAAAACAAAAGATTAATGATTCTAATAATGGACAAAAGATTAGTGTCATGATAATGAGGTAATGCTAATTCAGAGTGCATTGTGTGCTAAAACGAACAAAATGATCTTATGCTAATCAAAAATGTACATTGAAACCAACTTATTTATTTATTTATTTTTTTACAGAGCATCTAGCATTTGTATCTGAGTGAAAAAAATAATTACTGAATGCACGTTACAGCTACAAACACAAAAAAACTCAAGCTAAACACAGTCCTGTGCTAATGCTGATAGTTAAAATAGTTAGCTTAGTTAATCTTACCACTTCAGCTGTACTTATTGAACGTTGTTAGCAAAAGCATGCAGCTAGTAATGTTAAACTAAGCATTATATAATGTAATTAAAACCAAGCACTAGCAAACTGGCTAATATTATAACCGGCATATTGAAACCTGTAGCCTATATTGCTAACAGGCTAGCTAAAATTAGGCTAATATATATATAGTGTGTAAAGCAGTAAACAATGTCGCTAACAGTTCAATTCTCAACTAGCTAATGGATTAAATTACATAATAGTTAGCTTAATATTAACTAATTTATTACCCACATTGGCTAATGGTTTAAATTATATAAAAGTTAGTCTAATATTAGCTAGCTTGTTAGCGACATTGTCTACAGCTACAGCCACATTATATGCAAGTTAGCCTAATATTAGCCAAGTTGAGAATTATGAAAGACTAAACAAAGGAAGTAGCAGCTTACATATTTTTATTTTCAATAATTAATTAGTGAAATTAGTTTCTGCTGTTTATTTATTCTAAGCTTCTCAAAATGGCTGAACACCAGACTTGGCTGTTAGCTGTCGATGCTAAGTGTAATGGCAGTATAATTTTAGCTGTTCTGTGTGTGTGTGTGTGTGTGTGTGTGTGTGTTTATATATAATTTATCAACACATATGAGGGAAATGTTGACATTCCGGATCATTCTGTTTCGACTCGAATGTCATGACACGTAACGGCTACATGCTAGCGACATCGTTAGCCCCAGTCATTAGCTAGCCTGTGCTCGGTGTCTGTGTTTCCTTGTTGCTTAGCAACAGTGTTCTCACAACCAGTTGAACAAGAGTGGTTTTTAAGACCATTTTGACAATTTTTGACCGTACCGTGGAATCCTTTAGGTTTGTGTGTGTGTGTGTTTGTGTGTGTGTGTGTGCGAGCATGTGTGTGTGTGTGTGTGTGTGTGTATGTACGAGCATGTGTGTGTGTGTGTCACCTTGAGGCAGTTCAGGGGACAGGTAGGGAACTTCCTGAGCGCTGACATGCGTCCAATCAAAATCGTCGTACGGATCCTGTTGGTAATCACACTGCGCGGGACCATCATCGAACGAGCAACCACCTGGAAACACACACACACACACACACACACACACACACACACAAACACACACACACATACACGGATAATGAGACACTTCTACGAGAAAAGTTACACACTTGTACACCGACCTGAGAGAAACACACTGCTGTCCTCCTTGTCTTATATATTCATCTCTCAACACACACACACACAACACACACACACACACACACACACACACACACCACCCACAGAAAAAGCCTTCACTCACTTATTCCGCTGCTGTTGGATGAAAAACTCCGCCATCTGCACCCACAGTTAGGGTTTTTATTTTTTAAAACAAATGTCTACAACTAACCAGATTGTATTTATTAAGACATCAGAGTTAATTAAAAGAATTAAAATACAAGAAATTATTATTTTTATTATATCTATTTCAAAAAAAGAAAGCTTACAAGCACAATAAATGACTCTACTGGTTAGCGGTCGACGCTAAAGTGTAATTAGAGTATAATTCTAGCATTTCTGTGTGATTTTTTAATCATTTATAAGCAGATCTGAGAGAAATGTTGACGTTCCGGATCATTCTGTTTCAATCCCGTTGCCATTACGTGTAGCAGCTACGTGCTAGCTAGATCCCGTAGTCGTAATTTAGCTCATACACCTTTAACGATCACTGATTATTGATTATTGATTAGCAGTCAGTCAGTCGTCTCACACCCTCGCCTCAAACGCAGCTTCCAAAAAAATATATATATAAATAAAATCAAAATATATTAAGCATGTAAGAGCTTAAACTTTAAGGGGTTAATTGTTTTTAAAAAAATTCATATTTTAAAAAATAATAAAACACGAGGGAAGAAATAAAAGGTGCAAAATTAAAAGAACTCAAAAAAATGATAAGGATAGTATTTTTTTTTTTACTCGAAATGCTACAAAAGACGTCGATTCGAATGTCTGCAAAACGCTTAAAAAAAACCAACATTTTTACGCAATTATCAAAATGTTTACAAAACAATAAACAAGCACCGGAACACATACGCACTTTTCTTTTTTTTTTGTCCTCTCAATTTCGTCCTTTTGAAACAGATGCATTACTTTCTCTTTAGAGTTCTGCAGTATGTAAATATAATTATAATTTTGCATAAATAAATAAATAAATAAATAAGCTTTTTGTGACATTTCAGTTTAATAAAATTTGACATATAAATTAAATTTATTAGTGTTTGTAACCCATCTGCACGCTAATCCTCCTGAGAAAGTTTCCAAAACTATCTACTGAATTTAAAAACAAAAATACACAAATATATTAAAAAAATATGATGAATAACAGCAATAAATAAAATTCATAAAAATAAATTAATCTCGGAAATGCAATCCCTGAAGCTCTAACTAATGAAAAAAAAACAGTGAAAATTGTCTGTGTAATCGGCAAATGGTAATTTATAATCGTAATTATTTTAATAATCAGAATCTCAAATAAATATCCAGCATCCAATCGCTGCTCGGGGGCCAAGCACTTTTTATTTATTTATTTATTTATTTATTTATTTTCAATTAAATTTAGTTTAAACGATTAACAAAAAAACAGTGTGAGTTTGATCATAGACTGGAAACACATCCTGTCCGTTTTTCTCATCTTATCTTTTTGTTTTTTTAATTCAGAATCTGATCATATATTTTTTTTTATTGTTGTTGTTCTCGATTTTTTCCTGTAACTTCACGACTCCGGACGAGTGGACGGAAAACAGGAGCACGGAAAAGAACGCGTGGATCATTTTTCTGGATCTAATTCTGGACTCGGGGAAAAGATTCACTCCTGATGCTGTGTGTGTTTGTATGTGTGTGTGTGTGTGTGTGTGTGTGTGTGTGTGTGTGTGTGTGTGTGTGTGTACTCGGTTGACAAGATGGTAGGCAAAAAGAGAGAGCACAAGAAACAGAGAGAGAGAGACAGAGAGAGAGCTAGCTTCAGGACACTGTCATCCTTCCCTTTTGCCGTTTCTCTCCTTCTGTCTCTCTTTCTCTCCATTATGTGCGAGACGAGTGCAAAAACAAACTCTTGAAGCCTGCCCTGTATGAAATGTGTCAGAGACTGCCGAGAGAGAGAGAGAGAGAGAGAGAGAGAGAGACTTAATGACTGTGACACCGCTGGCTGATTCCTGTCACACGTTCCTCCTGAGGTCATAGGTCACCTCCTAGAAGAACAAAAATACACTCTGCTGCAGAGAACACGCCAAACACACAAACACCTCCATCCCTGATCCAATCCTCCAAACCTCTCCATCTCCATCTCGCGCTCCATCTCTCTCTCCATCTCCATCTCTCTCTCCATCTCCATCTCTACCTCTATGTCTGATCCAAACCTCTCCATCTCCATATCCATCTTCATCTCCATCTCTACCTATAGCCCTGATCCAAACCTCTCCATCTCCATCCCTGATCCAAAACCTCCAAACCTCTCCATCTCCATCTCTCTCTCTCTACCACTGTCTCTATCTCTATCTCCATCCCTGATCCAAAACCTCCAAACCTCTCCATCTCCATCTCTCTCTTTCTACCACTGTCTCTATCTCTATCCCTGATCCAAAACCTCCAAACCTCTCCATCTCCATCTCTCTCTCTACCACTGTCTCTATCTCTATCTCCATCCCTGATCCAAAACCTCCAAACCTCTCCATCTCCATCTCTCTCTCTACCACCGTCTCTATCTCTATCCCTGATCCAAACCTCTCCATCTCCATCCCTGATCCAAAACCTCCAAACCTCTCCATCTCCATCTCTCTCTCTACCACTGTCTCTATCTCTATCCCTGATCCAAACCTCTCCATCTCCATCTCTATATCCATCTCTATGTCCATCTCTATGTCCCTGATCCAAACCTCCAAACCTCTCCATGTCTATCTCCATCTCCATCCAGACCATACTGACATCTCCACTTGTCTTGTTCCACGCTAGAAAGCTTTCCATGTGCACATTATTAACATCTCTTTCCTAGAATATAATGTTCTTTATGCAAACATTAAGATCAGTTTCTGTCTCCAAAAACTTCTCCCGAGCCCAAACAACTCTCTCAGACCTTCGCTTCTCCAACCGTCTTTGGGATTTTCTCTCCAAACCTCCATCCAAACCCACAAAAATCTCCAGAACTTCTTTCTGCGATCCACGAAATTCTAAATCTTCCAAAAGCCCAGAACAACATCATCATCATCATCGCCTTCAAAGGCTCTCAAACCCACAAATCTTCTTAACTCGGAGATTTTCCAAATCTGTGAAACCACAACAGACATTTCTCTCAGCTTCTGGCTGACGGTATCGAGTAGGGGAAAAAAAAGAAAAGAAAAAGGCGGAAACTCGGTTCAAATGCAGGTCTGATATTTTCTTCTGACAAATACAGAAAAATAATGATACAATAAAAACAGAGGGATTTACTGCCTTCATCTGTCATTCGTGGAGTGTGTGACTGATCAATACTCGCCTCCTGGGGTGATTAAGTGCGAGAAAGCGTTCTCATCACGCCGCAATTAATCTTCCTTATTTACCGTTTTGTGCGTTTTGTATCACGTTCGCTTCAAGGCTTTCTGAGAAGCCTGAAAAAATACATAAATCATCTTAACTGCGCTTCTAATTCGGTGTAATTCAGTAACGCTGCTTCGTAAGCGGAGCGAGATCCTTCATTCCACACGTCCGACTTTTTATTTTCAAGTCTTTAATCAGGATCTCACCATCATCCAAGATTCAGATCCGCGCTGGAGCAACATGACGTCGAAATCACGACAAACTACATCACAATTCACGTTTCTCAGATCGCAGGTATCAGAAACTTTTCGAAATTTTAACAATAATAATCATAAATTTTGATTCGAAGCAGCCGATTTGATGGTAAAATTATGTTTCAGAAATGTTTAAATTATTCAGAATTTTTATTTTGAAGTAAAATTTTTAGGAAACAGTGTTATTTTTAAACATTTTAAACAAAAATATATAATTTTAAATCTTTTATTTTCCTAGACATTAATTAAATTCAGCTTTTCACATGTTTTTTTTTTAGCCAGCGTTTAAATCGTGATACAGGCTGAATTTTTTTCCTTATTATTATTATTAAATCATCTGTAAAAATCAAAATTTTAACAATCTTTAAGAAAAAAAATATTAAAAGTATTTTTCTAGACATTATATAAATTCGGCTTTTCACAGTTTTTGATTTTTTCTTGCTTTACTGCCAGCTTGTTTATATCACGAGACAAGCTGAAATTATTTTTCCTTCTTTTTAAAAAAGTATTCCTTTTTTTAAAAAAAAAATGTCAGCAAAAAAATATGTTAAAGAAATTAACTTTTCTAAACATTAAATAAATCCAGTTTCTTTTTTTCCCTCTTGTTTTGTTGACAGCATGTTAGCAAATTTATATCTTGACACAAACTTATTTTTCCTTCTTATTAAATAGTAAAAATATTTTTTAAATTTTTTTTTGTTATTTTTATTCATTTTTCTTGCGAGACATTAAATAAATCCAGCTTTTCACTGTTTTTTTTTTTCTCATTTTGCCGCCAGCGTGTCAGCAAACCTTTATATTATTGATACAATTTGTGTATTGTAATGTGATTTTTTTATCGTATCTCGCAAAAATGATGTTAAGATGTTTGTATAAAATATTTCATATCCACGAGAACGTTTAGGTTCTACTGAGGCTTTTCCCTCAGAGTGGAGCAGAGTTACGGAAGTAATCCAGACACGTAAATCCGTAAAAGAAAAAAAAAAACCTGACTGACGTGACGGATTCGTACGGGATTAACATCTCAGAGAAATTCCAGGAACGTGGAAAACGAATCCCGTCTGAACAGGGCTTCAGTCTTCAAACAGAGATTTAAGGGTTTTTACTCTGTGAAAGTGTTCTAGCTCTCTGAAAAGGAGGCTGTAGGGTTCTACACAGAACCTCAGAGGGTTCCACGTAAAGGACAGGGTTCTACAGCTGCGCTCCTTTTAAACGAAACCGAACAGCATTGTAAGTTTACGCTGTAACAATATGGTGGATTATCGCAGTGTATCGTACAACCAGTTATCCGCACGTGCCTTATTTATTAAAAAAATAAACCACGCTACGTTCCTCACACCATTTCAGATCCTCGTCTCCAGAGAGAAGAGTTACACGGATTAAATTCGCAAAAAACCCTTCGCATCGCTCAAACCTCCCTGTTCGTTATCACCTCTGGAGAAAAAGGTCAGATCCTCGACGCTGAAACATCCTCTGACCTTTTTAGAAGTCTGCTGCGATGTCAGAAATAAAAAAGGAAAAGAAATTTACATTTTAATAACAGGCCAAGGAAGGTGTTAATTAAACGTGTCTCGCGTTTCTACCCTTCATCCAAATCACTCTGAACTTCCAGCGCTAAAATCCTGACCTGACTTTATTCATCACACTGTTTCACACAATTAGATTTCTCTTAAAAAAAAAAAAAGAAAAGAAGAAAAGAGTTAATGGAGTTAATATCGGGTGCTCAGTGTAATGACAGTGTAATTGTAGTCATACGGCGTGTTTTTGTCGTAATTTACCGACGTTTCTCTGAGAAATGTTGATGTTTCTGACGTTTCTGTCACATCTCCACATTCACTGCATCTTTACGTTGTCCAAATAAAAGATTGAACAGCTACGTGCTCGTGCTAGCTATGCTTCAATCCCAGGGAAATAACAGGAAGTCGATTTCAACTTGTGCAGTTGCGTAGAAACAGCGTTTTCTCAACTTCTATCCTTATATCCGCTATCACGTGTTTGATTTACCGTTTCGAACGAAGTCTAGAAAAACAAAAATTCTACTAGATTTGAGCTAAAAATGAATTTATCGCAGCTTTATCATCAACTCATTATACGATACATTGCGATATTTAGCGTGTACAAGATTGTTAGCTATCTTCTAATGCTAATTTATCATGTACGCATTTTAAAAAGCATCACGTGACTTTCTCAAAGAATTCACAAAGGTTCTGACTAAGGAATATATCATTAGGGATAACTTTTTTTTTCTTCTCAGACCGAGTTTTTGGTACCCGTTGGTACCGATACTGATACCGAAACATCTAACGTAAGTAGTATTTATCAGTCGTGGCAACAGGGAACCTTTTACGTCGCACTGTTTACACTTCCCTGGTTAAACCAGCAGCCATGAAAAGCATACACGTGTTCATGCACTTACACTACTAGCCTCTTTCTTTATAACGTTAGGGTGTGGATTGTAAATGAAGTGCATTAGCTAGCTACGTTAGTTAGCTTGTTTCGAGGAGAGCGAGGTTTGCTTGCGACATTTTGTCATTTTCATTGCATCAAAATCCCTCGGCTTCAAGATCATCAAGAACAACATGCTGCGTAAGAGCTTGTAATTTTCACGTAAAGAGCGTTTGCTGCTAGCAACGATCTCCTCGTGCTGAGTTTTACGTTTACGATGTTTTACTTGTATTGTAGGAATAAACAAGCAAATAATAAATTGGTAAATAAATTACTAAATCAGTGAATAAATAAATAAATAAAAATGTAAATAAATAAACAAATAAATAAACACATAAGTTAACAAACAAATTTAATTCAAATGTAATACATATGTAAATAAATATATGATTATATAAGTAAGTAAGTAAGTAAATATATAAATAAATAAATATACCATATTTAATGTAGCTAGCTTGTTGAAAATTAAAGGGAAAATAATTTTAACACATCAGCTGCTCGTTATTAATGATGTTATTTTATGACGCTGCAGTTCCTCCTCGTGATATTTTCAGAGCTCTGATATTTAATCGTGATATTTTCTTTGTCGTCTGTTCGTTAGCGTGACATCGTAACACTAGGATCACGTCACACATCACCATGTTGGTGTAGAAGTATTTTTTACGAGTAAATGAGTGTAGTAGTGGCACTGATGCGTGCGTATGCATGTATGTATGTACGTGTGTGTATATATATATATATGTTTGTGTATGTATGTATATATCGTGATGAAATCAGGAGCCGCACTACAAGTTTAGGAGAATATTACGATCTAAAAGTAACGTATTCTCAGATATTAAGCGTGACCCGAGTGAAGTTGTGTTACTTTCTGATAACTGATGAAATAAAAAACACCTCTTCAGATGCCGAGCCGTCAATCAAAACCCGAGGAAAATAAACTCGTCGCCTATAAAGTCAGGATTCAGCTTAATTCTCCTGACATTTCAACAGCGCAAACACATCCAAAAAAAAAGTGCAGGAATGTTTGAGCACCTCTCTCTTTCTCTCTCTCTCTCTTTCTCTCTCTCTTTCTCTCAGACTGAGTGGAAGAAAATCTCGCATTACCACAAAACTCAAAATTAATAACTTGTCAACTTAGCGGCGTTTAATCTCCGATTTAAAGGTGTTGACTCGACGCTGCCCGGGTTTCGAGCGTTTCTGCCTGCTGACATCAAATGAATGCAAATGCAAAGAGAAGCCTGGCAGAAGAGAGGGAAAGAGAGAGAGAGAGAGAGAGAGAGAGAGGGATTGAGAGAGAGGAGGAGATTTTTCTCTCCATCGTGTCAAACCGTGAGCGGATTCTCCGTATGTAAATCAGGGAAGCAGCAGCGTGACTCTCTCATCCGGCTCTCGGGCTGAAAAGGCCGACAAGACCCTCTCTCTCTTTCTCTCTCTCTCTCTCTCTCTCTCTCTCTCTCTCTCTCTCTCTCGACAGTGTAGTGCATGTCCTTCTCTCATACGTTTCCCATAATTCTGTTCACGACGAGGACTGCTTCAACAGCGTACACGCTTTTCCTCCCTTAAAGCACAAAACCAAGAACACGATCTGCAGGGAGAAGCGAAACAAAATCCACCTGCTCTACAGACCTTACAGGAAGAGGGGGCAAATACTTTCGAGTGTCTTCCAATCCATCGCTAAATCAATCAATAAACAAACAAACAAATCAATCAATCAATAAATCAATACGTAAATAGGTTAATGAATAAATCGCTAACAAAATAAAAACATAAGTAAATTTGAAAATAAATAAATAAATAAATAAATAAATAAGAAATTAAATCAATAAATAAACAAACAAAATCAATCAATAAATCAATATGTAAATAAGTTAATGAATAAATCCTTAAAAAAAATAAAAACATAAGTAAATTTGAAAATAAATAAATAAATAAATAAATAAATAAATAAATAAATAAATATGTAAGAAATTAAATCAATAAATAAACAAACAAATCAATCAATAAATCTATACATAAGCAGGTTAATGAATAAATCGCTAAAAAATTTAAAAAGTAAATTTGTAAATAAATAAATAAATAGGAAAATAAAGTAAATAAATAAATCACTACAACATTAAAAAGTAAGTAAATACGTAAGAAAGTAAATCAATAATTTTTAGAATATTCTTGTCCTGTTTTCAGCAGCAATGTGTTTTCTTCATTCTATTTTTTTCTACCAAAATTATTTAATGAATTTTTTCCATTTTCAAAAACAGAAAACATAAAAATGTTACTATAATTTATGCAACAGTTATTAATAACCTCGTTAATAATCAGCGTGTCGAGTCGGAAGTGTACGATGCTAATTTAGATTATAATATTATTTATAATAAATCTCCAGTAATAATACTAAATCTATAATATTATTTATAATAAATCTCCAGTAATCTGTCCTATTTATGTAAAAACTTCAGCTTCCTCCTGAGTGCACTTCAACCTCGAACAGGCTCAACACCTACACGCTGTGCTCGGTCCCACACACACACACACACACACACACACACACACACACACCCCATCTCAGAGGCTGGACCGTGTCCAGAGCGCCGGCGTCTCTCACAAGCTCTTGGTTATGAAATAATTGTAACAGAACTCCGACTCGATCAGCGTCTCGCTCCTGCTCTTATCGATCAGCTGCTCCCTAACTAGGGACCCTAATTTTCTCATTATGTTCCACTCCTCCTCCTCCTCCACAACAAACCCACACACACACACACACACACACAGCTGCCGCTTTCTCTGAGAGTTCACTTTCCAAAATGTCCTCCACTACAACACGGATACAGGACGAGTTTCCACGGTAACGATATCCTGTGCCGTTAACTATCCTGATCTATCGTTTACTCGATGATCAGCCGAGCGTTTACACACAAACGCTCCGTATGAAAATCCTCAGCGCGACGCTAACGGCTCCAGATGGGCCTTTAATGGCCAACATGGCCACTCTAGCTGCAAGGACACTAGCCGCCTCATTTGCATACTAATCTACGGCTGCGCATATTCATGACCCGCTAATGAAATAATGGCCTGCTCTTCATTTGCATAATAAAATAATTATCGTGTGTGATAAAGCTCGAGGGTGACGTGCGTCCACATCGAAGAGATGAAAAGATACGTTAATGACTCTATCGGTGAGGGAGTGAGCGCTACACACACACACACACACACACACACACACACTCAATAAAGAAATGTTTACACACTAAACACATTAGAGAGACGCAGCAAGGTTTTCATTCTATAAAATCAGTTTACATGATGCTAAACTGGTAGCCATAAACTTCCATTACTGACTAGCTGCATTAGCGCTAGAGCTTCAGGGCATAAACACAACAAACACGACTATATATGGAGAATGCTGAGAGAGAGAGAGAGAGAGAGAGAGA
>CM040483.1:1424707-1434707 GCA_022758105.1 Pangasianodon gigas
TAGCATTACAGTTTCCCTTCACTGGAACTAAGAGGCTCAAACCTGTTCCAGCATGACAATGCCCCTGTGCACAAAGCGAGCTCCATGAAGACATGGTGTGTGAAGGTTGGAGTGGAAGAACTCGAGTGTCCTGCACAGAGCCCTGACCTCAACCCCACTGAACACCTTTGGGATGAACTGGAACTGGAGACTCCTTACCTAACATCACTGTCTGATCTCATTAATGCTCTTGTAGCTGAATGAACACAAATCCCCACAGCCACGCTCCAAAATCTAGTGGAAAGCTTCCCAGAAGAGTGGAGCTTATTATAACAGAAATCTGGAAGGAGATGTTCAACATCAGCGCTATAGCTCTGTTAGCTCTGTTCCTGTGGCTCAGTTTGTATCTTGTGAATTTAAAAAATCTTTAAAAAAACGACCCAAGACACACAGCATGTTTTATTCACTCAGAGTCTCTTTCTCACTGGAGTTGGAGCAACTGATGAGCACAGAATTGAGAAACGTTCTCCATGTCATGACGTGAACAATCGCCTGGTGCTTGCTAGGCTTGAAGATCTGAACCTGTTTAAATTGGACTAGCGGTCGATGCTAATCCCAATTACTGCAAAACTGTGTTTGTTCTGATTCTTTTATTATTCATTTAGCAACACTTCTGGCAGAAATGTTGACGTTTCTGTCTTGAATTTCTCGATATAAACTCTTAACAGTCTCTTAACAGGTATTAGCTAGCTCATGAACGGTGTCTGTATTTTCTTGTTGCCTGGCAACAGTGTTCTAAAATGGCTTCCATTTTAACTGACGGAACGTTTCTGAATTTGAAATTTGAACCCCAACTGCTGACTGATGATGTCACAGCAGCTGACCAATCACAAGTGCTGTATCTTTACCTCATGTCAAAGTACAGAGGATATACTGCTGTACTGGAAGAGTGTGTGTGTGTGTGTTTGTGTGTGTGTGTGTGTGTGTGTATAGATGGCTGAATCACCACCGTTGCCAGAGAGCTGTATTTTATGATGATGGTTCAGGGCTGTGCTGAATTAATGGCCGACACTTTGGAGTGGTAATATCTGCTTATGAGAAGCTGTGTGTGTGTGTGTGTGTGTGTGCGTGTGTGTGTGTGTGATAGCAACCCGATCTCTTTGCGGTGCTCCCAAAGGAAAATGCTGTTCTAGTGATGGCCGTAAATTGATCGATCTTGTAGGAAGACACACACACACGCTCACACGCGCACACACACACACACACACACAAAATACTTCCTTCTAAGGTCGGTGCAGACCAATGACCCGTCTCGTTGTTATGATTAAAGGTGGGGTTGATGTGTTTTGTCGTTTAGTGCCAAAACACACACACACGCGCAAACACACACACGCACACACACACACACACACACACACACACACACTGATGGATACCAGCAGGATGAAAAGTAAATGTCACTGCATCAATCATCATCTCCGCTGTGACCTCCTTTAACGCGAGTGTGTGTGTGTGTGTATGTGTGTGAGAGAGAGATTAGTAATTATTGAACTCTCATCACTTCCAGAATTATTGGCACCCCTCATAGTATGGCCAGTAATTATATTACACAAAAAAAAAGAATAATGTGGTTTTTTTTTTAAAATGTGAAAGTATTGGCACCCCGCAACAATAAAAAGCCTTGACAGAAGAACATATTTTTCTAAATTGCTTTTGCTGTATTGTTGGTTTTGAGAAAATAATCACTTGTAGAATCTCTTCTGTCATCTTTCACTGTGAACAAATCCAAACAGCTTTCAACACAAAAGAGATGCACGGCTATTGACTTGCACACGTCAGGTCACGGATATATAAGCAATTAAAAAAAAATGCCAGTATGATAGTGGCTGTAATTACTCGAGATGTGAGCATGAGCAGGAGGACGGTTATGGAGCAAAAGTCAGATTTATTCAGAATTACACCGCTTGGTTGATTCTTGAGGATTTTAAGAAAAAGCTGTTTGGAAAGAAGTTCCATGGAAGAAGTTCTTCCTGAAACACGATCCACAAAATCCAGCTTCTAAAGCTTCACCTGTCAAACTGTCATGAATTCTCCTTCTTAAGCTAAATGAGCTCTAAGTGTGGTGTGAATATCTCCTTCCACTTCCTTCCTAGTGCCTTGCCGCTTGTGGGGCGTGTCTGTTAACGAATCATGGATTTCATGGATCTTCTTACTCAAGTTGGCTTTTCTCATAAACCTCGTGATGGTTTTGGTCCTGCCTCAGCTCCGTCCCGTCACTGATTCACCTGTTCTGTGTTTGATTCAGTTTTTTCCAGATTATTTTGGAGATCTGCGACCACCACGTTCCCGCCTTCCCAGCTTGCTGACAAATCGCTTATGTAGTGTGAGAGGTTCAGCGATGTGATTTTCTCAGTCTGTGAGCTGTCGCTGATATTTTCAAGCATGTTCGATTTTTTTTCTTGATGAATCGTGTAGTGTGAGCCTCTCTTCAACAAGCTGTAGAAGCACTCTGAGAAGCAACCAATAAGAGTCTGAGAGGAAATCAGATTCATCTCCTGTCATTCGCTGCAGATCCCTGAATCTGTTTGCGCTGGAGGACGAGGGCAACGTGTAAACACAAACATAATAATAATGCTTCTACAAGAAAATGTTTGGCAGGTCAAACCCAAATGGCTGTTAGAAAAAAGCAAAACAAACACGATATGGTTCCTGATGACACACACAGCATAAAATCACATATGCGTCTTTGCACTGTCCCTCCAGTTCTCTTTGCAGAACAGACAATCCTTGCTGCCCACGTCTCCCCATCCAATCATTCCACCACATTTGCTCTCATGTTTATTTTAGAAAGAAAGCAGGGTTTGGGGATCAGGCATGCTTTTTTCAGGGCTCTCTTCTGGTAATAGATGGTATAGTGTGTGAAGCTCCTCTGTGAGTGATAGAGCTGTTGTGAAGTTCAAGAAAAGTCCATGACCAGAACTAGTTGAAATTGTGTTGAGACCAAATCTTAAGTGGGTCAAGGCCAAGTCAAGATCAAGTCCAAATGAAAGAGTCATGATCGAGACTGAAAGCCATCAAATCCTTCTTGAAGCCAAGCCTTTACTTCAATGTGCCAGTGATTAGGCTGTTTTCTAGAAAAATGAATTATTTCTTGTCAAATATTATTTTTATAAACTCTCATATAAGACCAAGACTATATTTAGCAAGACCAACACCCAAGACCTAGAAAAGTCCACGTATGAATCTGAGACAAGTCTAAGTCAATAGAGAGAACATCTTGAGACCAGGTTTGAGTCCTAGTGAGCGATTGTGCAGTGTGCACACTGCTATGTCCACAACACCAGAGATCGCAAGTGATTAAAGTCATGTAGCGTGAGCAAGTCTGAGATTTTGAAAGTCGTGTAAGCATTAGCCTTGTTTTCCTAGTGCCTTGTTTCATTGTTTTGTGTTTCCTGGTTTTGTCCGTATGGATTATGATTAAGATTCTTGGATTTGCTCGTAATAAAGTACACACTGAATTCACGCTCCTGCATCGCTGGAGTTTTGTGGTGTGTTCTGATGAGACCAAAATCAAACCTTTTTTGGCCATGATGGAAAAAGATATCAAATACAAGGAAGCCTTGTGTAAAATGTGGTGGTGGATTATTAACGCTCGGGGCTGTTTGCAGCTGAAAAGATTGATGGCATCAGCAATTCCACTAAGCACCTGGATACGAAACCTTCCAAGAAGTGAAGACTTGGATGTAGATGGAGCTTTCAGTATGATAATGATCCAAAGATACTTCCAAATCAAAAAACTGCACAAGACTAAGAATATGAAGGAGCTTAAAATGTTCTGCATGGAGATGTAGACCAAGGGGTTTTTGGGAAGAGATAGTGAGGGTGCCAATAATTTTGAAACGATAGTGTTTTAAAGGAAAAAAAAAAACATAATGTGAGAAAACTTGCATCTGTTAAAATTATGATTTAAAATTCTATCTATCTATCTATCTATCTATCTATCAGGAACAGTGGTGGAAAATAAAAGTGTGTCGGAGAAAGAGAAGAGAGATGAGCAGGGATGGAGGGATTCATTTTTCTCTAAAGCGGAGCCTCATCATGACGGCAGGCTCAGCATGAAACTGTAATTAGTTTTGTCAAATTGGATGAAGAATCAGCAAAAACGCAGGAGAGGCATCAGCGTAGATATCGATCCAGTGCTCGAAATGACCGAGCGAGAGAAAGGGAGAGATGGAGGGAGAGATGGAAAGGGGATTAGAGGGAGATATAAAACTAATCAGAGAGAAATAACAGGAATGGAATGAATGAAGGGAAAAATAAGGAGACAAGCAGAAGGAGTAAAACGCTAACAAGATCTCAGAATTATTAGTAGTAGAATATATACATATAATATCATATAAAAGATTACTTTAGATATTTTGGTGTTTATTACAATGTAAAATAAGTAATTAATTAATGCAAAACTGTGATGTGATATATGCGATCTATATACAGTCAGCTCCAGAAGTATTGGCACCTTTGACTTATTGGCTTAAACGTTCTCTCATATTTATAGCGTGAGATTAAACTAATTAACAGCAAAGACATTTTCCGTAAGCTTTTAACCCAACTTCACCAAAATTATTGCATATTGTATATCATATACTAATGCTCAATATTATATACAAATAACATTATGTTAACTATTCCATACTATATATTTTCTATAATTATTTTAACTATTTTATATGGCATATTCTATAGAAATACCAGGGAAGTAGTGCTGGTCTACCATGTCTGATTTACTCCATGATTTAATTTCTTATATTTTGACATGGACTATCTTTGGTTTAAAGTTTGACTTTGTCTTTGAGTTAAACTTTGACTTGTACTTTGACTTGGGTTTTAACTTGAACTTTAACCTGGGCTTTGACTCGAAAAATGACTTGAACTTTGACTTTGACTTGAACTTTGACTTGAACTTTGACTTTGACTTGAACTTTTACTTGAACTTTGACTTGAAAAATGACTTGAATTTCGAGTTGAACTTTGATTTTGACTTGAACTTTGACTTGAACTTTGACTTGGGCTTTGACTTGAACTTTGACTTGAAAAATGACTTGAATTTCGAGTTGAACTTTGATTTTGACTTGAACTTTGACTTGAACTGTGGCTTGGGTTTTAACTTGAATTTTGATTTTGACTTGAACTTTGACTTGGGCTTTGACTTGAACTATGACTTGAAAAATGACTTGAATTTCGAGTTGAACTTTGATTTTGACTTGAACTTTGACTTGGGCTTTGACTTGAACTTTGACTTGAACTGTGGCTTGGGTTTTAACTTGAATTTTGATTTTGACTTGACTTTTGACTTGGGCTTTGACATTAGCTTTGACTTAGTCTTGAACAGTGACTTGAACAGTGACTTGAACAGTGACTTGAACTTTGAGTGGGTTTTTGAATTTGAAATTTGAATTTGAAAATCACTCTCCTAATTTCACTGATTGTATAAATGTCTGTTTCTCGACAATAAATAACATTACTGAAACAACTTAAAACAACTGAAACACTTGAGTAAGTGACTAATCATTGCTGTAATATTAAACACACACACACACACACACAGGAAGTAATGCAGTCCTAAATCGGTGTCCCAGTTTGTCAACGTCTCCTCCATTAAAGAAGCCAGCGTCCTGTAAAGTCGAGCAGCGTGCACTTATGATGCATTAAATCATTTTAGAAGCTTCGAATGTGACCTTTCATGTGAGATTAATTATCAGTTTTAAATCTTTTAGAGGAGGAGGGAGGCGAACGACTGAGCGAGTGAGAGAGAAAGCTGTAAAAATTGGCAGAACATGACGTCCCTCTTTCTTTTAAATGTTAATCTCTTTTGTGGAAAGTGTGAAATCTTGACCATGGGATGTTTTTTTTTTCTGAAGCGACTGTAGTGCTTTTGTTCGAGTGGAACAGCATTAACCTTGCTTGGTCACTTCACAACGTTGTTATGTGACAACGGGGTCTTTTCAAAGTGGCAAAACGTTCACTCCCAAGTGACGGTGGCTTTTAATTGAAAACCATGGCTCCCTAATTGCTCCTTAAATGGCTCCTGCTGGGCTGATTTTTATTTTTTTTTAAATGGAGATGCATATTTCAGAAAAAAGTCTCAGAACGTGGAGGTGTGCAGAGACTTGAGAAAGGTCTCTCTAAGAATTTTACAGCTGTCTTACACATGACTAGTTTTTCACTAAGTCCTTATTAGAATTTATTTGATCACCATGGAAACATGTTGTGGTTTTTGTGAAGATGTAACGTATATCAACAACATCGGCAATATTATAGCGGATTTGCCGGTTAGCTAACAACCAATGAACTGTTAGCATAACGAATTATTAGCATATGATTTACACACTACATACACCGAGCTGTAGGTTAGTTTAAATGTAGCTAAATTCACAATCGTTTTATGACACAGTCATTTGTTGAGTGTTATGTTTGTAAGCTGATTTAGCGTTCTTAGCACAGATGCTACCTCAGCTCTTAAGAATCATTTTAAATACTTAAAAATAAAATATAACAACTATCACAGAGTGTATTTATAGCGCGTTCCAGCATTTGGGATCTTCCTTTAAAAAATGTTAAATCCAGTGGATCCCTCAGTACAGATTTATTTTACTATGAACTATTTAAAAAATTAGGCACATTATTTATTTAAATGTATACAGTATTTTTTGGGTGTATATTAGAGTTTTTTTAGAACCCATTTTTTATTAACATTTTAATAAAAAATTATTTTTAATTGTTATTTTTAATGGACATCATAACTTTGATAATGATGAGTTACAAAATGAGAAAAATCACAGATGCCATGGCTTGTCCCTGGACTCGACATTGAGAATCATCGCTTTAAGCATTTTAAAACATTTTTGAGCATTTTTTAAATGTTGTTAAGTTTGTCCTAGCAAGAACAGACGCCGCATTAGCTGCTTTTGCTAGCTAGCGCGATACGCCATCCTCAGATGGATGAACCGTATTTGTGCTTCATTCTGTGAGGATTAGGTTTTACTCTTGACGTACAGGGTTCATGGTTGAGGTTTAGGTTTTATATCCAAAGCTAAGGTTTAACTTTTAATATTTAATATTTAGGTTATTAAGGTTCAGGTTTTATTTTCAAGCCTACGCTTTTAATTTTAATGTTTCAGATTGATTTTTAAAATTTAGTGTTTTTTTTCAACTGTTAAGTTTTATTTTTACGGCTAAGGTTTAACTTTTAATATTTAGATTTTTAAGGTTCAGAGTTTTTGAGGTTCAGGTTTTATTTTTTCAAGTTTTACTTTTAATATTTTGATTTTATTTTGTGAGGTATAGTTTTTTTTATAGTTTTAAATCAAACATTTTCAATGTTCAGTTTTTATGTTTGAGGTTTAGACTTTTATTTTAGTCTTTAGCTGTTATTGTTAAGGTTAAAGTTTTATTTTAGATGTTTAGGTTTTATTTACAAGGCAAAGGTTTTATTTTTATTTTTTAGGTTTACTTTTATTTTTGAGTTTTAGGTTTTATTTTCAAGCTTAAGATTTTATTTATAATGTCTTTAGGCTTTATTGTTATGGTTTAGATTATATATTAAAGTATAGGTTTATGTTTTAGGTTTTACTTTTGAGGCTAAGAGTTTATTTTGAGGTTAAATCTTTATTTTATTTTTGAGGTTTAGATTTTAGGTTTTAATTGTGAAGTTTAATTTTTGTTTTTGAGGTTTAGGTTTTAATTGTGAAGGTTAGCTTTTGTTTTTGAGGTGGACATGTGTGTAATTGACTCACAATAATGTTGTCTGATTTGTCTGTTTAATTTGTAAAATACGGCTTGTTTTGATGCTCGGAGTTGAGTGTGTGAGGAATGAGACACGCAGAAGGCACGACGCTAAACCGGAGGCCATACGCTTCCATTACTTTTTTCTTGTTAGCAACTTGTTAGCCTTGTAGCTCGAGTACAACAACACTGAGTGTAAAATGTTTTATTGTTTCAGCTTCACTCTCTCAGTGGTTGAATGTTATGAATGTTCTTTTTTGTGTGGAATGTGTGTGTATAGACGTGTGTGTGTGTGTCTCAGATGTTCAGTAGTTCTTGCAGAAACATCTGGCTTAACAGCTGGGAATGATTTCAGAGAGCAGGCTCTGTGTTCTCTGAATCAGAGCCGTCACGTTTCCACACACACACACGCACGCACACACACGCACGCAAAAAAAAATTATGGTAGACATCTCCAATCTACAGCTTACAGTAAGCCAGGTACATAAAGCAGTTCTTAACTGACATATCAGGAATTCACAGATGTTCACACACACACACACGCACACACACACACATACACACACACACACACACACACACTGTACTCTGGTCTCTGAGCAGCTGAGGGAAACAGCAGGGAAGCAGGGATAGGAGCTTTTTTTCTCTCTTATAGAACAGATCACTGATTAAATACACACTCTGATTTGCATCGCTTTTCAGCTGACACGCACACACACACACACACACACACACACACACACAGAAAGACACACACTGCTATTTCCACAGCCATGTCCATACAGGAAGCTCGATCACTGAGTGTGTGTTATTTTGTGTGTGTGTGTGTGTGTGTGTGTGAGAGCAGGTCTGTTCCCCGCAGTGTTAAATCTGGCCTCCATGGCTGAGATCAGTGCGAACGCTACGTGTGGAGAGAACGGACCCGAGATGTTCTGTAAGCTGGTGGAACACGTCCCGGGACAACCGGTCCGAAACCCCCAGTGCCGAGTGTGTAACCTGAGGAGTGAGAGAACCTACGGTACACACACACACACACACGCGTATATACACACTCTGATTAATTAACACATATTATGAACATTAAAAGATTCCTGTCTGTCTCTCTTTCTGTTTCCTTTCTGTTTCTATATCTCTTTCTCTCTCTTTCTGTCTCTATATGTCTGTCTTTCTTTCGTTCTGTCTCTCTCTTTCTTTCTGTCTCTATATGTCTGTCTTTCTTTTTTCTCTCTCTCTCTTTCACTTTCTATCTCTGTATGTCTGTCTCTCTCTTTCTGTCTCTCTCTTTCTGTCTTTACATGTCTGTCTCTCCTTCTGTTTCTACATCTCTTTCTCTGTCCCTTTCTGTCTCTCTCTCTGTCTCGCTCTCTTTCTGTCTTTATATATCTGTCTCTCTTTCTGTTTCTATATCTCTCTCTTTTTCTCTCTCTCTCTCTTTCTGTATATCTCTCTAGCTGTCTCTCTATATGTCTCTCTCTGTTTCTGTCTCTATATGTCTGTCTCTCTTTCTTTCTATCACACTCTCTGTCTCTCTTTTTGTCTCTTTGTCTCTTCACAAAGTTATCATGCACTTATAGTACATACATGTTAGCATGCATACACACAGATGTGCACTCTCTCTCTCTCTCTCTCTCTCTCTCTCTCTCTCACACACACACACACACACACACACACTGAGAGCATGTTGTGCAGCTAATCCATTTGTGATGCTCTCATCAAAGCCCATTTGAGCTCATAAATCTGTACATTCCAAAATCAATGCCTAAGCACGCACACACACACACACACACACTATGCTGAGGAGTGTTTCAGACTTTCACACACTCCTCTTACACTTATACAGTATCAGTGATGACAGAAAGGACTTATGAAGTCATTATGATGCCTTATGTCATGTTATTAGAGTTCATAAATCACAAATATTTGATACTGCGTATAATGAAGTATACGATATTACATATATTTATGTTATTGGTCATAAAAATTCAAAACAAAAAATGAACAGAATAGAATATAACGTGTCTGTTAGTCAGTGTGTGTGTGCTAGCTTAAACATTAACAGTCATTAGCTGGCTTATGCTAGGTAGCTACAGTCTTCCAGTCGCCTAGCAACAGCGTTCTTACACAGTGTCACATGATCAGCTTCGGTGTCGAGCTAGAATGAAACAGAATAGAGCAAAATTGCAGAAATAAACACACACACACACATATAAAGAATTATATATTCATAAATAACGTAAGC
>CM040483.1:1437207-1439707 GCA_022758105.1 Pangasianodon gigas
TCATTCTGACTCATACTATCTCATTCTGACTCATACCGACTCATACTATCTCATTCTGACTCATACTATCTCATTCTGACTCATACCTACTCATACTGTCTCATTCTGACTCATACCTACTCATACTATCTCATTCTGACTCATACCGACTCATACTGTCTCATTCTGACTCATACCTACTCATACTATCTCATTCTGACTCATACCGACTCATACTGTCTCATTCTGACTCATACCTACTCATGCTGTCTCATTCTGACTCATACCTACTCATACTATCTCATTCTGACTCATACCTACTCATACTATCTCATTCTGACTCATACCTACTCATACTGTCTCATTCTGACTCATACCTACTCATACTATCTCATTCTGACTCATACTGACTCATACTATCTCATTCTGACTCATTCTGACTCATTCTGACTCATACTATCTCATTCTGACTCATACTGACTCATTCTGACTCATACCTACTCATACTATCTCATTCTGACTCATACCGACTCATACTGTCTCATTCTGACTCATACCTACTCATACTATCTCATTCTGACTCATACTGACTCATACTATCTCATTCTGACTCATACCGACTCATACTGTCTCATTCTGACTCATACCAACTCATACTGTCTCATTCTGACTCATACCTACTCATACTGTCTCATTCTGACTCATACCTACTCATACTATCTCATTCTGACTCATACTGACTCATACTGACCTAGGAGTCTGTCTCATATATATGATTCTGATTCCTACCAATTCATACTGACTCATTCTGACTCACACTGAGTCCTACCGACTCATACTACCTCAAACAGTCTAATTCTGACTCATGATAACTCCTTAGGAGTTAGTATCAGTCAGCATAAATTTCTGTCTTTCTGAGTCATACCAACTCATACTGATTCATTCTGACTCATACCAACTCATACTGATTCATTCTGACTCATACTGACTCATACTGACTCATTTACCTCTGACTGTTATAAAGCATTGACACTGGAGACTCCTTCCTTAAATGTTAAATAAGCTGTTACTATAGAAACGATTACGTATCAGAGCGAGTGCATTAATATAAATCTGCGCTACTGTCAGAGCTGCTGTTATAGAGAATTAATCAACACCTTCTGACCAATCAGAGACCAGAACTCAACATCAACATGGAGTAATTACATAATACTTATTTGTTAAAGCTCATGACATCACATATAAGCTTATAAGTGAGTGCTGTTTTATGTGGAAAACTGAATAATACTGAATACTGTGTGTGTGTGTGTGTGTGTGTGTGTGTGTGTTTTGTCTTGTTTCAGTGAAATCAAATCCTTTTTAGGCGTAATGCACGTTATGGGCCATGACATCAGCGGCCTTCGTTATCCTCAGGCTGACGCTGGGGTGGAAATTCGAATAATCACTCGTGTACACACCCACACACACACACACACACACACACACACACACAGAGTCATTAAATGTGTCTGTTCCGCTCTCGTGTGCTGTGGACGGCGGTACAGGGTCATTAGTCTCGATTCTGTGTAGCCTGTAGCCCAAACACCATAAACACACACACACACACACACACACAAACACACTCTTTCCATAGGCGTAGATTAATTTAGGTTAAAAGTTTGCTGCACACATTCAGATGTGATGCACTTTAACATTTCAGAAGAAGGCAGTTTATCTCAGTAAAGCTCTCTGTGTGTGTGTGTGTGTGTGTGTGTGTATGTGTGTGTGTGTGATTTACTAACAGGATGAAAGGATGTGTAAGAGTTTTGTCTTTAACGTGATCAGAATAACACGTCTTTCTCGAGCCTCTGTGTTGAATATGTACATTGGGTTGTTTCTACCTAAATCTGCAAAAGTTGTGGGCGGGGTCAATGCAAATCGATTACGTTAATATGTAATATGTAAATATGTTGTTTTACATAAAAAATATTTTAATTACAAATATAAATTTAAGTCACTTTTTGGGAACGTGATTGTATACGCAAATTATTAGAAGAGCATGTATTAAATTTGCATAAGCCCTTTTTCTGCTGAAGGCTAAATAAAATATTGACTACAGTTAACACGTAAAAATCGTAAATACTTTGGCTATGTAAAAATCGTAAATGCTACAACTATGTAAAAATTATAATTAATATAGATATGTGCAAATTGTAAATGCTACTGTATTTACAATGTAAAAATAGTTAATGCTACTGCTATGTAAAAATCATAAGTCTTATGGCTACATAAGATTGTAAATTTTACAGCTACATAAAAACTGTAAATGCTACAGCTACCTAAATATCATAAATATTATGTCATTAACAACATAAAATTCGTAAATCCTGGAACTATGTAAAAAAATCATCAATGATATGACCACGTGAAAATTGTACCTGACACAGCTATGCATTAATCATATGACTATATAAAATTCGTAAGTGTTATATAAAAATTGAAAATGATACAGCTACATAAAAATCGTAAATGCTATGATTAC
>CM040483.1:1444707-1448093 GCA_022758105.1 Pangasianodon gigas
AGAAACTTCCCAACACTCATACCACAGTACACACATCTTGGCTTGTTGGTGTTTGGTGAAAAATATGTTTGAGGAGAAAAGACTGAGAACCGTGATATCACTTTAGTCAGATGAATCATATGTGGAGGTGTTTTAACAAGGTGCTTGTCTGTTCTCCAGGTGTTCCAGATAGCATACGTCATCCTGAAGGCTGCAAACTCTCCACGGCCCGGAAACTGGATCCTGGAACGATCTCTGGATGGAGAAACCTTCATGCCCTGGCAGTATTACGCCATCACAGATACAGAATGCTTCACACGATTCAACATCATCCCAAGAACTGGACCACCAGCTTACAAACAAGATGATGAAGTCATCTGTACGTCATTTTACTCTAAAATCCATCCGCTGGAGAACGGAGAGGTGAGGAGACAGATTGATATATCTTGTCACTTCACAAGTATTCATTTGTCTGACAAATCCAGGGCAAGCGGAGATGCGCTGAGGGTTAGGGAACTTCTTTGAGGGTTCTTTTTGGTAGTTCTGGGATCTGAACTCACAACCTTCTGGACTCTAGCTTCAAAACGAATCAGCACTTTTCAATCAAACACCAACTTTTCCCATCAACTATCAACCTTCTCCATACATCTTCCACCACATACCAGCAGTCACCATCAAGCACCAACATTCACCATCAGACACCAACATTCTCCTTCAAACACCAACATTCACCATCAGACACCAACATTCACAAAAACCAACATTCACCATGAAACACCAACATTCTCCATCAAACACCAACATTCTCCATCAAACACCAACATTCTCCATACATCTTCCAGCACATACCAGCAGTCACCACCAAGCACCAACATTCACCATCAGACACCAACATTCTCCTCCAAACACCAACCTTAACAATCAGACACCAACATTCTCCATCAAACACCAACATTCTCCTCCAAACACCATCATTCTCCATCAAACACCATCATTCACAAAAACCAACATTCACCATCAGACACCAACATTCTCCTTCAAACACCATCATTCACAAAAACCAACATTCACCATCCGACACCAACATTCTCCTTCAAACACCATCATTCACAAAAACCAACATTCTCCATGAGACACCAACATTCTCCTTCAAACACCATCATTCTCCATCAGACACCAACATTCACAAAAACCAACATTCTCCATCAAACACCAACCTTAACAATCAGACACCAACATTCTCCATCAAACACCAACATTCACAAACACCAAGAAAAATGCTTTTCCAAAGTGAAATGAAACCTGCTCTTCTCGATACAAGCTAACTAAGGTAGCTAGCTAATCAGCTTGCTAACGCTATGTAACTAATGAGTCTAGTAGCCGAAGCACGTGGACACATGTACACATTTTTCATGGCCACTATTAAAACTGAAGAAACCTGAACACAGCTAAATGAAATGTTCCGTGACGTCGGTATCGGTATTGGACCAAAAAAAAAAACAAAAACATATCGTACAAATACAAAAAATACAAATCGTATTCGGTCAGAAAAAATGGTACTACTGAAAATATTCATATCAAAACTAATACTTCAGCTTTATGTCATTTACTTTTCATTTTTCGACCAGGCTTCAGAAACGCTAATTTTTTTTTTGTCTTATTCACTTCAAGAGGCTGGTGAGGGAACAGCGTAAGTGTAACGTAAGTGATAACAGGAATGGACTTTACATTAAATGTAGCTATAAAAGGATAAAAATACAATGTGTTCTTCTAAATAGAATGGTAGCTCCTTTGGAAAAAAAATCTGACAGTAACAGGTCATGAATAAATGAGAAAATTTTTTTGTAATACTAGAAAATTTGTCAAAGAGCATGCTTTAGGTTGGGCTCAAGATTTTTGTGTTATTCATCAGAAGGACGGAAAAAAAGAAACGAAGGCTTGTTCGAGGAAGAGCCGCGTCTCGTTTTTGTCCCACTTCAGTTGCCGAAGGTTCAGGTTTCTCTTTGACTTCATGACGCATTTTCTTTCATGGCGCTGAAATTACTGGAAGTGAAAAGGGGCTGCTCGAATTGCAGACGAAGTGAAATTTTACCAACACAAACGTCAAGGGGAAGGAGAAGAAGAAGAAGAAGGACACACGCAGTGGCTGTTTTTCTTCTTTCCTCATTTCTTTCAGAGAACGGAGCGAACGGTGCTTTGTGGGAAAACAGCTTTTTGATGAGAAAGACGTGGGGAATGCAAGGACAGGGAAATGAAAGAGGGGGGAAAAGAGGAGGGGGAGAACGACAAAGAACGAGTGAAATGGGCAGAATGAAGAGGTTGCAGTCTTTGTGTGTGTGTGTGTGTGTGTGTGTGTGAGATCAGATCTCAGGCCTTGAGTAAAAGGCAATATTACATTAGCGTTATTATTATTATTCAAACCAGCTGAAATTAACTGTGGTTTAAAAAAAGGACAACAGAAAAGATGACATAAAAGTTCTTATTAAATAAAATTGGAAAACACACACATACACACACACACACACACACACACACACAGTTGTTATCTAATGGTTCTAACACGGTCGGTTCTAGACTTTATGGAGTGTAATATATATTGTCTCACAGCGATGTTGAGTTCTGGTCTCTGATTGGTCAGAAGGTGTTGATTAATTTTCTAGAACAGCAGCTCTGACGGTAGTGCAGGTTTATATTAATGCACTCGCTCTGATACGTTATGGTTTCCATAGTAACGGCTCATTCACAGGGACGTGTATGGCGGATGTGCCACATAGACGTATTTTAAGTTTGTTGATACCGTATAGTGAAGTTTTCTTAAGCTAAGGAGATGTTTATTGGACGTTTGTGGAAGGAGTCTCCAGTGTCAGTGCTTTATAACATTCATAGGTAAAGCTGAAGCTTTGAATTTTCCGACATCAACACACATCCATCTATCTATCTATCTATCTATCTATCAATCAATCAAGGTTTTCCATCCCTTCATCCCCTTATCCCTCTCTTCTCCTCCTACTTTCAGATCCACACGTCTCTGATAAACGGGCGTCCGAGCGCCGATGACCCGTCGCCAATGCTGCTTAACTTCACCGCCGCTCGCTACATCCGCTTCCGGTTTCTACGGATACGAACTCTGAACGCTGACCTCATGACCCTGGCCCTCAACGACCCCCGAGACGTCGACCCCATCGTCACCAGACGGGTGTGTATGATACCGACGCTTCAGCTTACGTAAATAGTCAGTATTTAGAGACGTGAGAATTTAGACTTGAGATGTACAGAAGACTTCTACAATTCCCTGTTCTCTCTGTCCATCAGAATTACAGTAACGTATAAAAGTCTTAGGCACATGCAAAGAAATGCTGTAGAGCAAAGACGCCTTCAAAAATAATGAAATTAAATGTTTCTACATT
>CM040483.1:1448193-1459827 GCA_022758105.1 Pangasianodon gigas
GGAAAACTAATGTTTGGAATCTAAAATGTTTTTGTACTGAATCAATAATGTAGAAGTCAGAAAATAAACATCTATAACAAAGTTTGTACTAAAAAAAAGAATAGGGTGCCAAGACTTTTGCACAGTACTGTATATTATTAAATTATTAAATTATATTTATTACTGTATAAGCCAAAATTCTAGAATGATCATTGTTCATTGGTTTTTAAGCATTTAGTAATCTGTGAGATTTCTGGCATTTAAAATAAATCAAAACTCCAGGATTTTTTAAATTTTTGACCAAACTTCAGCAAATTCATTCTAGAATTCTCTTATAAAAATATTGGTTTAAATTCCTTTTGTTCATCAGAATTCTAGAATTAGCATTGTTCACGACAACTCTAGGATTTTCACTGTTGACCGAATATATCATAATTCACTTTGTTGATCAGAATTCTATAATATTCTTTCTTTACCAGATATTTAAATTCACACTTCTTTCATTAGAAATCTACAATTCACTTTGTTTACCCCAAATTTAAATTCTCTATGTTAAACAGAATTATAGAATTATCAATGTTCAGCAAACCTCTATGTCACTGTTGAACAAATTTATCACAATTCTCTTTGTTGAGCAGAATTCTAGAATTTTATATCAGAATTTTAGAATTCTTTTTGTTTAGCAAAAGTTTAAATTTCTTTTGTTAAGCAGAAATCTAGAATTATATTTAACAGGCATTTTAAATTCCGCTTGCTCACCAGAATTCTAGACTTAGAATAGAATAGAATAGAATAGAATATTCAGCAAACATTCTAGGATTTTCATTGTTGAACAGAATTCCCGAATTATCTTCCTTGACCAGATTTTTAAATTCTATTTGTTCAGCAGAGTTCTAGAATTGTCTTTGTTTAACAAAAGTTTAACTTACTTTTGTTAGGCAAAATTTTGAATTTCTATTTGTTAACCAGAAAGTTAGAATTATAATTAGGCATCTACTTTTCAAGTACTCTAGAAATTTTTATCAGATTTTTCCCCAGAATTCTCAGATTATCATTGTTGATCCAAACACTAGGATTTTTATTGTTCACTGCCATTCTAGAATTATCATTATTCACCAAAATTCTAGAAATCTTTATGTTAATCCTAATAGAGTTCTCTATTTTTAGCCAAATTGTGCCTAAATTCATATAATATATTTATTTAACAGATCTCTAGTTTTAATTTATAGAATTCTAGCCTTTTTTTTTTCTTTTTAATCGTCTTTGTTTGCCAGAACTGTAGAATTATAATTCTACAGCATCAAACCTATAGGATTTTCGTTGTTGACCAAAGTTATCGTAATCCTAGCAAAATTCTAAAATCATCTTCGTTTGCCAGATGATTCATTTCCTTTGCTAGAATTTTAGAATTCGGTTTTAACCAGAATGTTAGAATTATCATTGTAGTCAGATTTCCATAAATAGCCATGTTCACTAAAAATCTAGTACTGTAGAATTGATTACTCTAGAAAAATATTAGTACCGTAATTCTAGAAATAAAATTCCTCACTAAAATTCCACTCGTCTTCATGTTCACAATGATAGAGTTTTCCTTATTTAAAGGAATTTTAGTTAATTTTATGTGCCATAATTTTATTTAGTCCTAGAATTTTCTTTGTTGAGAAATTTCTATTAATTCATTTGTGTACCATAAATTTAGCACTTCCTTTGTTTAACAGAATTATAGTATAGATTATTAATAATAATTATATTATTTTGTGTTAATTCATGTGAAATTCTATCCAGAGCAACAGTCAAGTTTTTGTTTGTTGTGATTCCTGAATTTTGTCGAATAATATTTTTTGGTGTTTTTTTTCCCGTTCGCGTTTTGTCACGGCGGTTTTAAAGGATTTTTTTTTTGTTGTTGTTGTTGTAAAGTTGTAATGTCAGTAATGAGCGTTTGTTGAACAGATTAAATTGGAATTTGTCGGCTGTAGATAAAGGATTCGTGAATATTAAGGATTAACGAGGGAAATGTCGGATTAGCGTTTGATCGGTGATGAAATAAAAACAGTGCAGTCAGTATGAGACTCGACTGAGCACCATCTGTGTGTTAGACTGATTACTGGTCTAAACACACACACACACACACACACACACATACACATACACACACACCTGGCCAGTGATGACAGTGGCTGGACCAAGTCTCCACACACACACACACACCTGGTTGTGGCCATCAAGGCCACCATGTGGATTATGACACTCTGTTTCAGGCAGATGGACTTTAATTAAAACCACTCAGTAATTAAGAAATCGACTCCTTCTGCTCTACACACACACACACACACACACACACACAAGCTTCAATTCGTGTCATGTCACACACTGCACTGTCTATTAAATACTGTGTCATTTTACACATACATTACTAGATTATCTTTGTCTATTTCTCTCCCTCTTTCTCTTTCTCTCTCTCTCTCTCTCTCTCTCTCTCACACACACACACACACACACACAAATCTATCCAGAAATGCCAACATACACCATTTCATCTTATAGGAATGCCAGCTTTCACACACACCGCCCTACAGAATTCAAATTCTCTCACACACACACACACATACAGGCACACACACACACACAGACACACACACACCAGCCCACGCTGTCCCTCTGTCAGGAAATCTGTAATTCACACACACACACACTCACATGCTGGAAGGATTCTTCTTCGCTCTGCCTTTTCATGCAGAATGAAGGAAGTGATTACTTTAGGATTAGGACTACACACTGGTGTGTGTTCAGACGTGTAGAACAGGGAGCAGGGAATGAAGACGTTTTATTTCCCTGACGATAAAAATCACACGTAAATACGACAGCGATGTGAGTGCAGTTTTACCAGTCGCAAAGTCAGTATTGGAGGCACAAAATCCACAGCGATGACTGTAATTTACATTGTGCTTGCTGTTCTAATTTAATCTTCCTGTGAAGGAGGCGTGGCCTCTGTGTCAGTCTCAGTGAAGGAGGCGTGGCCTCTGTGTCTGTCAGTCTCAGTGAAGGAGGCGTGGCCTTTGTATCTGTCAGTCTCAGTGAAGGAGGCGTGGTCTATGTATCTGTCAATCTCAGTGAAGGAGGCGTGGCCTCTGTGTCAGTCTCAGTGAAGGAGGCGTGGCCTCTGTGTCTGTCAGTCTCAGTGAAGGAGGCGTGGCCTATTTGTCTGTTAGTCTCAATGAAGGAAGCGTGGCCTCTGTGTCAGTCTCAATGAAGGAGGCGTGGCCTCTGTGTCTGTCAATCTCAGTGAAGGAGGCGTGGCCTCTGTGTCTGTCAGTCTCAATGAAGGAGGCGTGGCCTCTGTGTCTGTCAGTCTCAGTGAAGGAGGCGTGGCCTCTGTGTCTGTCAGTCTCAATGAAGGAGGCGTGGCCTCTGTGTCTGTCAGTCTCAATGAAGGAGGCGTGTCCTCTGTGTCTGTCAGTCTAAAGAAAGGAGGTGTGGCCAGAATAGAATCACCTTGTATTGCATCAAAACAGGTCGCCTCTTTAAATATATATTTTATCACTCATTATCACAACATATCATCTCATATAAAGTGATACACACACGTTTTCTGACACACAAACGTTTTCTGATTGGCTGGAGGCAGCAGGGACGGTAACACATATCATACCAAGGAGTGTAAGTGTTAGTTCCTCACAGATTAGCGCTGTATTTGCACAATGATAAGTGTGTATAAATATTTGTTTTTTAAGTATAGTAATATACTGTGTATGAAAATAGTAATAACTTCATAGTGTTCTTTAATACATCACTTGCAAGTTAAACACACTGATGTCTTAATTAACCTGATTTATAAAAGAAAAAAGTCTCCTAGTAAGGTGTTGTTGTGTCTCCTCCGCAGTATTATTACTCTGTTAAGGACATATCAGTAGGAGGGATGTGTATCTGCTACGGCCACGCCAAAGCCTGTCCTCTCAACACACTCACCAAGGTGACCAAACATTCAGTCCTATTTTCCTTTAACAGCACTTCCCCAAGTGTTTTCTTCCTCTTATACAACAGCAATTTGCCAACAATTACAATTTTACATTTATTAAAGAATGTCACTTTTTATCTGATTATAGTTACATTTAATGTTGTGGAGTGTCCTGTTAACATCCTGTTATTGCTCCTGTTGTCTTGATATGTTGTAGTCTGACAGTTATGGTTGTTGTTGTTGTGTGTCAGAAACTGAGCTGTGAATGTGAGCACAACACGTGTGGAGAGAGCTGCGATCGCTGTTGTCCCGGCTACAATCAGAAACCCTGGATGGCTGGAACCTTCCTCACACGCCACGTCTGTGAGAGTAAGAGAACCGCCAAAAAGAAACCCTTAAAAACACCAACAGAACCAATCAGTGTGGCCTAAAATTTAGCAAAAACCCCAAAGTACCAAAACAGGAACCACACAGAATCTCACTGAAAGAATTTAATATCTACCAGGTACAGCTTAGAGAACCTCAGCCCAAAGAGAACCAAAACAGGACCACAAGCAGAACTGCAATAGAATCAAAGAAAGTAAACTGGAACCAAAACAACAAACAAAACCCAACAGAACCAAGAGAAGGAAGCAAACAAGTATCCTGAATCCCAGAAGAACCTTAACAGAGCCTAACTAACTAACTAAAGAATTCAGAAAAATGTTCAAATAACCTTAATCTCAACAGAACCAGACAACAATAGAACCACACCAGAACCAAAGAAAAAAAAAACCCTGCATTCTAGGAGTAACAACCAAAATAATCTGAAAGAAGCACTGTGAATAGTATCCAGATAGAGCCAAACAAAATAATCCAAAGTTTACAAGAACCTCAATCCCAATAGAACCTAAGGAGCACCACACAACAGAACCTACTCCATCAGAATCCATCATAATCTCAACAGAACAAAACAGAACATGAAACATAACAACCTCACTAAAATACCATCAACATTATCTGAACCCAAGCAGGACCTCAGTAGAACCAAACAAAATTAAAGAACCACAATAGTACCTATCAAAAACTGAAAGAACCAAATAAACTGGACTCCACTAGAACCAACTAAAAGAATCTAAATCTAAGACCTCAGTCTCAGCAGAACCAACCAAAATAACCTCATCAGAACTCCAACACAATAAAACATAACCTAATTAGAACCACACCAAAACCAAATCTAAGAACCTGCATCCTAGCAGTAACAAAAAAAGAATCCAAAATTCTAGAAGAAAAAAAACCCCAGAAGAATCTGAACCAATAGAACCAAAGCAATCTGATCAGTATCCAAATAAACCCAAACAAAAGAGAACCTCAAACCCAACAGAACCCATCCAAAACAATCTACTCATTCATAATCCCAACAGAACTAAACAAAATATAAAACATAACTTAGCAAAATACCACGGAAATGATCTGAATCCAAGCAGGACCCCAGCAGAACCAAACAAAATAACCCGAACCCTAAAAGAACAAAATTAAAGAACCACAACAGTATCCAAACAAAACCCAAAAAATAAGACGAAAGCAAACAGAACCAGCTGACAGAACCAGCTGAAAGAACCAGATAAGTAATCTGAATCCCAGCAGCACCAAAACAAACTTAAAAAACTGGACTCCACTACAACCAACCAAAAGAATCTGAATCTAAAACCTCAGTCTCAACAGAACCCAAATCATTTCAGCCGAACTCCAACACTATAAAAAATAACCACATTAGAACCACACCAGAACCAAATGAAAGAACCTGCACACTAGTAGCAACAAACAAAAGAAGACAAAATCCAGAAGAAAAACAACAACAAACAATCTGAACTGAATAGAACCAAAACAAAGCAACATTCAAGTAAAACCAAACAAAATAATCCAAAGCTAATTAGCGCTGAAATGAACGGAACCCAAGCAGGAACCCAACAGAACCAAACAAAAGATCGTGAACCTTTTTCGTCTCAGTGTTTCGTCTCGTTTTCAGTGTTGTGATCTGTTTTCTCGTATATTTTTGTGCACAGAGTGTAACTGTCATGGTAAATCGGACGAGTGTTACTATAACCAAACTGCAGCTGACATGAAACTGAGTTTGAACATTCACGGTGAATACGAAGGAGGCGGAGTCTGTCTTGGTTGCTCTGACAACACAGCTGGAATTAACTGCCAGTCGTGCATTGATGGTTTCTATCGACCAAGCGAGGTGAGTCTCCTCATTCCAGTACAAGCTGGACTCAATGTCCTGAATTCTTAAAAAATGTATTTATTAGTATTTTGTTTTAATTTAACTTAGCGATTTATTCAGCTAGCATCATATTCCTCTCAGGTGAGTGCAGATGACCTCCGACCCTGCAGACCCTGCTCATGTGACCCGAGAGGCTCCGTCTCTACGGACTGTGTACCTGATGATACTCAGGCCAGTGCAGGTGCAGTATTTCAGAGCTATGATCCACCCATGTTAATGTTTACCTGGGCTAGGCTCCAGCCATATAAACTTTTATCTGTACTATGCCCCGCCCATTAAATATTTTACCTGTGCTATGCTCTGCTTGTATAATATTTCACCTGTTCTGGGATACACCTTCACCCATACAATATTATACCTGTGCTATACAACCCCCATACAACACTTTACCTGAGCTATACAACCCCCATCCAACACTTTACCTGTGCTATGCTCAACCCATACAATATTTTATTTGTGCTATGCCCCGCCCATCCAACACTTTACCTGTGCTATGCCCCAACCATTCAATATTATACCTGTGCCCTACCCCACCCATACAACACTTTACCTGTGCTATGCTCCACCCATATAATATTTCACCTGTTCTGGGATACACCTACACCCCTACAATATTTTACCTGTGCTATACAACCCCCACACGACAATTTACCTGTGCTATACAACGCCCATACAACACTTTACCTGTGCCCTACCCCACCCATACAATATTATACCTGTGCTATGCCCTACCCATTCTCAGTTTTGTGCATTTTTAATGTGTAGTGTTAGCGTTAGAATTAAAGCTCTCTGTTTTCATACACGCACACACACACACACACACACACACAGGGCTATCTGCAGGTTGGTGCCACTGTAAGCAGGGATATGCAGGTGAGAAGTGCCACAGGTGTGCTTTCGGCTACATCGGATTTCCTGAGTGTCAGCGCTGCAACTGTAGTGCGGAGGGCAGCATTAATAAGGACCCCTGCCAGCTACCGTGTGTGTGTAAGGTACAGGACACACACACACGCACACACACACACACACACACTCATAGTCTTTATTAAATTTCTGAAGATCTTTGCAAAACATTCATCCAGGACACTTGTCAAAATGAAAAATCATCTGAAATGCTGCAGTGCACTGATACACGTCGTCACGGAAACAGGACTAATCGAGTCTGAAATGAGGCCTCGTTTCAAATCACCATTACGCTAATTGAAATGTTTGGCGGTGAAGGTGACGTTTATCATTACCTAGGCGACCGGGTCCACATCCTTCACTTCCTGTTCTGTTCAGCATATAGAGATGTGGTGATATTAAATTTCCATATCATGATCATGTCTAACATTTGATCACGGTATACAATTATTGCAGCATAATATTTATTTTATTAAGATATAAAATACCAGGCACTTTGTATGTTCTGCTTCCTCGTTGTATTAAAAAATGGCGTCTTGTTTTCAGTGAAACATTTCCACATGTGGAGTCTATAAATCATTTTCAGATTTTACGATAACCTAAATTGCTATTCATGCTTGTTGTCATGGTTACACTTCACAGTATTGTAGTAGTCTTTTGACATTTAAAGTTTAAAGTCAATATAGCAGTGAGACCTGGCAGCCAATCAGAAACGAGTACTCATTTTAATTTACTTTATGGAATAACTTGTCGAAGGTTCTCGTTATTGCTACGGCAACACGCGCTGATATGATATGATATGACAAATGTCGTGTTTTACGGTATGTTCACGTTACATTCTTACTGTAATTATGAGCTTTCTCAAATTTTTCGAAAACGTTCAGACTTGACAGTTATAAGATCGTTATAAACAAAAACAAAGTGTACAATGTCATTATGCATTCTATCTTCATGCCAGCAATGATTTTTTGAGTCTGAGGAGATCACGTATTTAGCGTAATTACATGACAGCATGACATAAATGTTACGGTTTCAGGTCAGGGTCGGATTCGGGTCATTGGGTGAGATTTTCTCGGGCTATTGTCAAATAACGTTCAAAATTTCCGTATGAAATTTTTCTGAGATTATAGTAGTTGAAGTTCATGTTACAATCCCAGTAGCGTAGTAACTACTAACTAACTAACTAACTAACTAGCTAACGCAATTCCAGTTAGCTAGTTACTCAATCTAGCTAGCTAATGTTTTCAAGATCACGAGCACATTTCATTGTTACAAATTTCAAACTGTGAAACTGTGTTGGTCTGTTTCATTGATTTTCAATCAGTAAATATTGTAAATATCATTATGTATAAATTACCATAATAGCATTAAATAAACATTTCCATCCAATCAGATTCTTCGGATGTTTTTACAGGAATCAGTGCACTTCAGTAGCCGTCTAATGGAAAAGTGTGAACATGGAGAACTGTGAACACTAAACAACACCAAAAACAAATTATTCTCAATAATTAGCTGTGTGTAATTTCCATACAAAATATTTTTTTCATTGTTGACAGGATGTAAAAATTCCAGCTTCTGTTTTTAGCAGAAATATCCACAATTTCTAGATTCAAAATCGATTAAATTTAAAAGTCAAAATATTAAATACTGCTCCAAAATAATAACTCTTAGTTTTTCACTCACAGTAAAAGTGAGTTCTGAGCTAAACGTGGACATTTTCCCTGAAATTCTCACTTTGACGTCTATAGAGCTCAAGCAATTAGTTTAAATACGTACAGGCAATTAGAGTCAGTCTGATTGCTCCTGTGGCAGCCAGGCAGGATGACCTTTGACCCTGGTCAGTCTAATTATTGAGCTGTGTAGAGCTAGGCAATAGGACACACACACTCACACACACACACACACACATGCACGGAAATTTCTGGACCTATAACCCCTTCAACTGAATGGTCCAATTTCACATTGTATTCACTGACACACACTGACACACACACACACACACACACTGACACACACACACACACACACACACTGACACACACACACACACGGTACAAAACCCTCTTTTTTTTCTTCATCCACTGTTCTATAAACTGTAGCAAAAGCTAAAGCTCAGTAGAAAATGTCTGCAAAAGAAAGTTTTAATTTACTTGATTTATTTTTATTTATTTAAAACTAGCATCTAAATGTCATGGTAAATTATTTTTACGTGTAACTGGTAATTTATTGGTAACTCATTTTAATTTATTTGTGTAACTGATGTGTGAAAAGATACAAACGTTATGCTCAGAATTGGGGGCGGAGCTTGTGTTTACTTCTGCGAACTCATTTTTATACAAAACTCAAATCACATCAAATTCATTTGCTTTACTTCCTACTTTCAATAAACATTTTGGGATTTTTGACAGTATGTACAGTGAAGTGCAAAAGTTTGCACTCCCACATAGTTTCTGGGGGAAAAACAACAAAATATACACTTGTATTTTATAATTTATCTACAAAAAAGATCCCAAGAAATACAAGATTTTTAAAAAATAAATACTAAAAATATATGTGTGTATCCTGCAAAAAGACAACAGTCCTAAAACAAGGAAAGAACCAACGACTGGTTTGAAAAAATAATTAAATTAAAAACAAAATTCAATGTTTTGTTATGAAACCTGATTTGAAGAAGACTATAACATATTTTAAACATTATTATTATTTAACATTTTTTTTTGTATTGATTATGAAACATAAGCTGACTTACTGTAAAATCTCACTACTACAAAATTACACATTTACATCATATTAATTTAATATTATATCGGTATTATTCTCTTTGGCTTAAGGGTGTAAAAACTTTTGCTCAAATTGTACATTCCACTGCAATAGCTTCTCTTACTCCTCTGAAATTCAATACAGAGATCCGTTTCACACAATTTATAATAAAGCTTTAGGTGCTTTCTGAAAAAAAAATCCAACATTTACTTTATTTTTAATTTAAAAAATAAAAACAAAAAAGAAATTTTTCATGAGAACTGATTTGAAGAAAGCAGTGCATGGCATATCATTAAAATTATTATTTTTTATTAATATTGTTAATCTTATTACTAGGTTATTAGAAAATATTTTATGTTAATATATCACTAAATTTCTTACTGAAAATAGACTTATATTTTAAAATTTTTATTTCTTTTTTTTGTTGTAAGGGTGTACAAACTTCTGCTCTCAGCTGTCAGTGCTAGCATCATACCTTTTCTTAGTTATATCTTGCTTTCGGCTTTTTAAGTTTTCTAAGTAGCTTTTTGTTATAATTTGAGAAATTTTCCAACATTTACTTTTTTAAAATTTGAAATAATTTTAAGTTTAATTTTTATCCTAAAGTGTGTTTTGAGCTCACGAATAGAACAACTAAGGTTTTGCTTAATTTGGGGGAAATTTCTAGTAATTTCTAGTCGCCTAAAAGATCATAAGGTCCTTTCCTATTGCTTATTTTTAATAAATAATTTTAATTTTAAAGTTAGTACTAGACTTATTTATATTCTATGAACTGCTTTCATCACAAAAGGAAAATAGTTCTTAATATAGCTTTATTTTTACGTTATTATTCATTTTATCAGTAACTGGTATAATGGATATATGGTTATTATTATTGTTGTTATTATTGTTAATACGTTTTTAGAGAATATTTTATATCACAGATGTAGAACCTAACAAACTAAAAGTCTGCTGTTATTGCTGTAAAATTAAATTAGTTAATTTTTTCTTTTTGTCTTAAAAGCATAAAAAACTTTTGCTCTCAGCTGTAAATGCTAACACTACAGCTTCTCTTACTTACATCTTGGTATAACTTTTTTTCTAATTAACTTTATGTAAAATTTATGAAATTTTCCAACATTTACTTCTAATTTCTGAACATTTGAAATCATTTTAACTTTAAATTTTTATCCTAAAGCGTGTTTTGAGCTCACGAATAGAACAACTAAGGTTTTCTGTTGCTTTATCAGTAACTGGTGTGATGGATGTAGTAGATGTGGATGTTATTAATATTGTTATTATTGTTAATAAGTTATTAAACAATTAATAGACTTTATAGATATTCAGTGATTTCATCACAAAGGAAAATAATTCCTCATGTAGCTTTATTTTGGTGATTATTCATTTTTCTGAGTAACTGGTAGGATGGATATTATATTAAATATATTTTATTAAATATATAATCTAAGTGAAGTTTGATCAGTGTGTGTGGAGCTGCTGTGATCTACAGGACACGCCATCTGTCACTGTGAGTTCTCCGTGCTGTAAAGTTCATATTCAACATGAACACACGACTCGATTAATTACCCAGTGATCGTTTCTAACGGTTCTGCACAGCAGAGCTTCTGTAATCAGCTGCGATATATATAAACACATCACACCCACCTCATCTGAGCTCACCTGAATAACTGCAGCATGAGGAGATCCAACAACGACGATGATGATGATGATGGTGATGATGATGATGATGTTGTTGATGATGATGATGGTGATGATGATGATGATGATGATG
>CM040483.1:1469719-1474585 GCA_022758105.1 Pangasianodon gigas
CAGAGATGGTGTGTAAATTAGTACGTCTGAAGGGCAGGTATTAAATTTGCGGAAGCTCGTTTGCGCCATGCGAAGACAAAATAAAACCACTATTTAATGATTTTTTTTCCGAAATTATGCTAAAATCTATATTACATTAACTTTTCTCTAATAACGCTAGGTTAAGAATATTTTTAAATTGGCTAAGGACTACTGTGCATTAAAAATTCGTAAATTTTGCAGTTTTACAATTTTGTAATTTTGTAGCTGTTGCTGTAAATTGTAGCTTTCAGGATCTAGAATTTGAGAAATGGAGAACGTTAAACTTTAGACATGCAGCTCCTACGATGCTAAGCTGGTGGCTATAAGCTTTCACTACTAGTTAGCTACATTAGCCTCGTAGCTCCACAGCAAAAATCAAGCAGTATACATCAGAACCCTAAACCAGCATGGGCATTTTATTTATTTTTCCTTGTGAGAGAGGGCTCTAAGTAGAACCCCTCGATTATCAAAAGAACCTTTTGAGAAACCTTTCTTTTAAAACCTCTAGGACTCTGATGGGATCTTCGGTTCCTCCCTTTGTGGGGAAAGGTTCTAGGAAGAACCGGCTAAGAGTTTTTGTTTCTTTCTTATAAATAGAACCCCTTATAGGACAGTTAAGGATATTAACTATCAGAAGAACAGTTCAGGAACCTTTTAAAGAACTCTAAAGAGCTCTTCATTATAAGATTTTTTCTTCCATATGGAACAGGCTTATCAGTAGAACTACATCTGGAAGCATTTATGAACTCTACGACTCCAAAGCGCTCTTTAGTTCGTCCCTCTGTGGGAAAAGGTTCTGTGTATAAACCTACAAGAGTTCTTTCCTTATGAGAGAGGGTTATACGTAGAACCCCTTTCGGAAATGTCGTTATGTTTGGATCTCCAGGGGAACGGTTCTTTACAGAACCCAATAAGAGTTCTTTTTACTCATGAGAGAAGGTTATAAGTAGAACCCCTGGCGGTTCGGTTTCACGAGGAACTGCGTGACAAGCTATTTTTTTTTTAGTGTTTAATTTGAGATGTTAGTGCACAAGAAACATCAAGGTTCCTCGTAAAAAAAAAAAAAAAAGCCAGAACACTGTTTTCTTTTCCGTCTTCTCTGCTGCATAAAGGTCCCTGATTTCTCCAGTCAGCAAAATCTTCCTGATAGATACAGATCTGATTTCCCACATCCCTGTAGCTGAGGCGCTAAGCTAACAATCACTCCACTCTAGCATGCTAATGGCTAATCCCTTCTGCTCAGCCTCGGTGGGCAACAGAACCCAGCAGCTGAACATTCCACTGCCCCGAGCACAGAGGCTAAAGAAAGAGAAGCCACCCCCCTCCCACCACCACCACCACCACCACCACCACCACCACCACCACCATTCCCAATAAACTGCCCCAGCCAGGAATGCGACGGTGTCGGAAATAGCCGGTGTGCTAGCGCTAAGCCGAAACCTGAGCTTCCCTTCCCTTCCTCGCCGACTATCTTTGGGATCTCTGTGGTTCCGAGCTGCAGTTTGTTCCAGACATGTCGAGGTGCTGGTGTGGAGCGTAACGATGGAGTCTCTCACACAGTTCTCTTTGCTTTTTCTTCTTTCGGTGATGGCGTTTGCGCAAAAACGACACAGCTTCAGTCCAACATGCCACCAGGACGAAGACGGCGAGCTGGTGTGCGATCAGTGCCCAGTGGGTTACGCCGGTCCTCGCTGCGACAGGTGAGTCAGCTTTCATTCTGAAAAAAAAAAAAAAAACGGTGAAAATACCGCAGTGTACGACGCGTATGACGATACTGAAGCGCACTGAACTGAACAATCGACTTTAACGGCCGATCGGCTGCTTGTTGTCGTGAGTAACACTCTGAAATGTTGTGTCATTTGTTGAGTACGATCTCTTAAAAAAAACTATTAAAAACATGTTGCTTATAATATAATCAGGAAGATGAATTCGAGCAAAACTCCACCCCCTTTTGAATTATTTACATTTATATTTACACATTTCTCTGATTTACACTCACACAGTTTGAGAGTTACGGATTCTGCTCAAGAACCCAACAGTGGTGTCCTAAAGAGTTCCTAAAGAGTTCTTACTGTGTGTGTGTGTGTGTGTGTGTGTGTGTGTGTGTTAAAGCCTGGCAGAGCTGGTAGAAGAACCATTTTGTTTCCCTAAGGAACCTATTGATGCAGAATTTTTAGCCATTTGTTGTTGTTGAGACTCAATAAACTGAGTTATCTTTTCTTTATGATTTTTATCACAAATAATATCAACAAAATGGTTCCTCTGTAGAGCGATGTCATAGAAAACACACTGCTGGTCCCCTGAGGGGAAAAAAAAAAACGTGTTCCCTGAGGAACCTACAGGAATTTTTTTTAGCCGTTTGTTGTTAATATAATAAATTGTATAATGTTTTTTTGTTTTGTTTTGTTTTGTTTTGTCAGACTTTTTGAAACTGGAATTTTATGTCAAGCTAGAAGTTTTTTGTAAAAAAAAATTCACAGAGCACCGAGTTTTATTTTGTGGAAAGAATTTTTATTTAAATATCTATAATAATATTTTGGATATTTAGTGGCGCCAGAGAGTTTTTATTTATTTATTTATTTATTTATTTATTAATAGACACCATATATATTTTTAATCATATAAATAAATTACTCTTGATTGCAGCGGGGTCTGAGGTCCAGCACTGTAACAGAACTTAGAAATAACCGATCTCCTGGCTCTGCTTCACAGAACCCACTCTGAGAACTGCTTTAGGAACTAAAAATGGTTCTCTATGCTGATTTAAAGAACTCTTTCTTACACCTTTAGCTGAACCCTCAGAAAAATTTGAACCCTTAAGCTTTATTTGGTTACAGGTTCTGTGTAGACCTCTGCAATAAAGTCTTTCTGTGTGAGAAAAGGTTCCAAGTAGAACCATTTTGGAAGCTAAACACCATTTAAAGAACCCTTGAAGAAGCCTTTTTTCTAAGAGTGCTAAGGGCTGAATGTTAAACTCCTGAAAAGAAACAGACTTACGCAGTTACTACACACACTCTTAGAAAAAGAGGTTCTTTAAGGGTTCTTTGGGTTCAGCTTGAACATGGTGAGACTTTTACATGTTACTATTTAAAACCTTGGGGGGGGGGGGGGGGAGTGAAGAAGAAATGGAGGGAGAAGAGGACAGAGTGAATGAGAGAGGGGGATAAGGAATGGAAGATGGCAGAAAGAATGTGAGAAAAGAAAAGAAAAGGAAAATAAAGGAAATAAAGACAGGATAAATACATGAGAAAGGAATAGAGAGGAAATAAGAAACAGGGAGTGACAAAGAAAGAAAGAAAGAAAGAAAGAAAGAAAGAAAAGGGCAGACAAAAGGAAAGGAAAATGAAGCTGAAAGAAAGGAAGCTTCTTAGACAGTAATAACTGGAAATAACTGGTTTCACAACATAAAGTGCAACTGTAAATGGATAAAAAATAAATAAATAATTGTAATTGTTGTGACATTGCTGTGGTGTAAGAGGAGTAAAACACTTGGGGACATGCTGTTACCGGAAAATAATCAACTTAGAGGGGGGATAACAGTAACGCTCTTACTTACTTAACCCTTTTGTACATAATTTAAAAACATATCCAAATTTTTTTAGATGTGTTTATTTAAAAATGTTGTTTTTTTAAAATATCACGTTATATTAAAAAGTAAATAGTTCTGTCCTCCATGAGGGAAAAAAGCATTAAATTATATCTGAAATTAAAAAATAAATAAATTCTTCCAATGTATTTACAAACAGAAATGATTAATCTTCACATCACACCATATTTAATGTTTAGAACTAAATTAAAAAAAAAAAAGTTTTACATTTTTTAAACAAAATATAGCACATGCACACACTGTAGGACGGAGGAAGACAAAAAGCAATAAAAGCGTTTAATTAGAGAAAAGGTTTATTTAATTAGGGATTTGATGTAGAAGGTTGAATAAGGAGTGATGTCGAGAGCGACAGGAATCGTGTTCCTCTGGAGTTCAGTAACGCTCTCCAGGGCTTTAATCGCTGATATTTTACTACAATCAGAACCAATCGGATTCTATATGTGTGCATGAAAGGGTTAAGGAACTCTTTAGCACCTCCTTTTTGAGAACAGAACCCTTAAAGAACCTTTAAGGAACTACTTTGGTGCCTTTTTGTCTGAGACAGAAATAAAAGCTGACTTCATGCTCTTTATATCACACACTGGACTGTGTTTATGGCACACGGAAACTCGCTAATGCAGACGACTCCTGAGGTTTCATTGTCTCTGGTGGGAGGGGTGTGTGTGTGTGTGTGTGTGTGTGTGTGTGTGTGTGTGTGGTTTGTGCCAGGTTTATTTTCACACGAAACAACTGAACGACAGCAAAAATAGAACCTGGCTCGCAAAAATGGGTCTGTGACCTTTGACCCCGGCGCTACAGACAGATGGAAAGAAGTGTCCTCTGTGACGTCCTGAAGAGGCGCTGAGCTCAGAACTTAACCTGTGATTAATATACTACAGATGGACAGAGAGAGAGAGAGAGACAGAGAGAGAGAAAGAGGGCGAGAGAGCGAAGGAGAGAGGGAGAGAGAGGTAGAGAAAAAGAGAGAGAAAGGGAGAGGGAGAGAAATGGAGAGAGAGAGACAGAGAGAAGAAAAAGTGGAGAAAGAGAGATAGATTTTAAAAATGGACCTCATGATGATAAGTTTGGGGCATCAGGATGATATGAGGCGGAGCTTGGGGCATCAGGATGATAGGAGGCGGAGCTTGGGGCATCAGGATGATAGGAGGCGGAGCTTGGGGCATCAGGATGATATGAGGCGGAGCTTGGGGCATCAGGATGATAGGAGGCGGGGTTTGGGGCATCAGGATGATAAGAGG
>CM040483.1:1474685-1487608 GCA_022758105.1 Pangasianodon gigas
GGAGTTTGGGGCATCACGATGATAAGAAGCAGGGTTTGGGGCATTAAGATGATAAGAGACAAAGTTTGGGGCATCAGTATGATAGGAGGCGGCGCTTGGGGCATCAGGATAATGCTGGATTTGGGGCATCTAGATCATAGGAGGCGGAGTTAGACTTCAGGAAAGTTAAAAGAGGAGCCTGTAGACCTCATGATGAAAGGAGGAGAAGCTTGTTGATGTCATTATAGAAGGAGGGGCTTGTTGATGTCATAATAGAAGGAGGAGCTTGTTGATGTCATAATAGAAGGAGGGGCTTGTTGATGTCATTACAGTAGGAGGAGCTTGTTGTTGTCATTATAGAAGGCGGAGCTTGTAGAACACATATTTCATTACTCAGGTTTCCTTCCTTGCTCTAGAACAAACTCTGTTGGTTCTAGAACATTGCTTCTGGTTCCTCTTGGGTTGTAGAACTCATGCTCTGTTACTCAGGTTAAAGGACACGCTGTAGATCTAGAACAATGAATCTTCTGCTTATGGTTCTCCTTCGGTTCTAGAACCTACACTCTGTTACTCAGGTTACAGAACACACACAGTGGTTCTAGAACAAACCCTGTTGCTCATGGTTTTTCTTCAGTTCTAGAATGCTGTATTATTCAGTGTTCTGCTGCTCTTCTAGAGAACCCTAAACCACACCCTCATGTAGTGTTCTCTCTCTCTCTCTCTCTCTCTCTCTCTCAGATGTGATAACGGTTATTTCGGTTCTCCCGGAGTCATGGGCGGTTCCTGTCGTCCGTGTGACTGCAGCGGGAATTTGGACCTCTCTGCGCCCCGTAGCTGTGACCCGGTAATGGGGGCGTGTCTTCGTTGCCGTGACGGTTACGCGGGACCAAACTGCGAAACCTGTGCAGACAGTTACTATGGAGATGCCATAGTGGCCAAGAACTGCCAACGTGAGTGTGAAGTTTTATAACGCCACGTTTTTTCTCTTCTCTCTCTCTCTCTCTCTCTTGCTCTCTCTCTCTCTCTCTCTCTCTTTTACAGGGAAGAAAGATGAGTTACTCTTAAGTTTACAGATGGTGTGTGTGTGTGTGTGTGTGTTACGACCGTTGTGGACACCCAGATGGCGAGTGTCTGAACATGATGACCAACAGACACCCACACTTTATGCAACACATCTCACACACACACACACACACACACACACACACAGAACTCATTATCTCCTGTCAGTAGTTCAGACTTTTCCTCATTGTGTACAGGAATCGATTAATTAAATGCTCGTGTTTTATTGTTATATTGATCCTGATCTAAAACTGCTCTCTGATTGGTCAAGATCAAGAGGTCACATGACCCTTCACACCCCTGAATGAATAAATTAATAAATCAAATTCAACCCCAAAGGAAAGTGACTAAGTTTATAAAAAATTAAATCAAAATTAAATAAACTTAAGGAATTAAAATGTGTAAATAAATCAATCATTCATTCGATTAAAAAATACAAAATAGTAAATAAAATGTTAAATGTTAATATCCTGTGACATCTTTTTTTTTTTTTAAAAAAAAGTAAAACTAAAAAAGAAAGAATGAATTTTAAAATATTAAGAAAAAAGTAAACATTAAAAGGGAGAAAGAAAATATACATGAAAGAGTTTAAAATGAAAGGATCAAAAGTAAAAAGGAAGAACATGATACATGAACAAAAAAAAAATCAAGAATTAAAGAATTACAAGCAAAAAGTAAAAGGAAAGTGCACAAAAAAGAAAAAATGGAAAAGAGGAAAAAATTAAACAAATTATGTATTAAAGAACTGAAAATAAAAAGAATGAAGAAGGAAGTGATTCAAAAAGGAAATTTAACAAATTAAGAAAAATGTAAACAAAAAACTAAAGGAAGGAAGGAAGAATGAACGAATTTTAAAATATTAAGAAAAAAGTAAAAATAAAAAGGAAAGAAAGAAAGAATGAATGTAGTACCGTCGTCACACACTCTCACTCTGAATATGTGTGTGTGTGTGTGTGTGTGTGATTTTTTTATTGTGTTGTTAACTAGGACAGATTCATGATTATCGTGCATTGATTAGCATTAGCATACATTAGCATTAGCATGCACTTAAGCTTCCGAATGCATTATTCAATTTATATTTCAGCAGTAATGTGTGTGTGTGTGTGTGTGTTTGTGTGTGTGTTTGAAAATGTGTGTAAATATCCACAGTGTGTTTTATAGCTACACATATCAATTATCCTTTACACAAGCTCATTAAAGCTGTCTGAGGCCCTGTAATGATGATGGGTGAGAGACATTAGGCCTGAGTGGAGAGAGAGAGAGAGAGAGAGAGAAAGAGGGAGAGAGAGAGAGAGAGAGAGAGAGGGGGGGGAGAGAGAGAGAGAGAGAGAGGGAGAGACTGAGTAACTGAGTAAAGAGAGAGTAATACTAATGGTATCTCATGAATGTTGGACTTCTTTCTTTCTTTCTTTCTTTCTTTCTTTCTTTCTTTCTTTCTTTCTTCTCTTCCTCTCTCTCTCCCTCTCTCTCTCTCTCTCTCTCTCTCTCTCTCTCTCCCTGCAGTGTGTGAGTGTAACATTAACGGCTCTGTCTCTGAGGTGTGTAATAAAGAGACTGGACAGTGTCAGTGTCACCAGCGTGTCCTGGGCCGAGCGTGTGACCAGTGTACCGTGAGTACACACACACACACACACACACACACACACACAAAGCACACACACACACAAAGCACAAACACACACAGACACACACACACACACACAGACACACGCACACACACACGCACACACATACAAACAATTCCCATATCTATATACTACAGCTTTGGCTGTGTTCCACATAACAGTCCTCAAGCCAACTACTACTAGTATTAATGCTGTAACAGTTACTATTACAGTACTAGTTAATGTAGTAATAAGTATACGTAAACAGTATTAGCTACTATTACAGTACTAGTTAATGTAATAAGTATACATGTGCAGTAATAGTTACTATTAGAGTACTAGTTAATGTAGTAATAAGTATACATAAACAGTAACAGTTACTATTAGAGTACTAGTTAATGTAGTAATAAGTATACATAAACAGTATTAGCTACTATTACAGTACTAGTTAATGTAGTAATAAGTATACATAAACAGTAATAGCTACTATTACAGTACTAGTTAATGTAGTAATAATTATACATAGACAATAGTTACTATTTAATATTAGTTATATAACAGTACTACTACTATAATGTTATAATAATGTTTATATGATCTATATGGTGTGTGTGTGTGTGTGTGTGTAGCCGGGTCACTGGCTGGACTCTGGCTTGTGTAGGCCGTGTGTGTGTAGTGGGCGGGGCTCCATGTCTCCGCGCTGTGATGCTCAGGGCAGGTGTGTGTGTAGGCCGGGCTTCGTGGGCCGCAGGTGTGATGTAGTGAGGAGAGAAACACAGCGGCCAATTCAGCGAATCCCACTCAACCAGAACTGGGAGAACAGGGGGGGCTGCCCTCGGGGGGCTTACCCCGCCCCCATGGGGGTAAACACACCACGCATGTGTGTGTGTGTGTGTGTGTGTGTAACAATCATAACGTACCAGCATGGGAGTGCAGTCATGTATACATATGTGCATGTGTTAGCCAAAGTGTGTTTGTGTGTGGGTTCCTGTGTGTTTGTGTGTGTTATGTTTATAACAGTGGTGCTTTAAAGGAGCAGTATGTAATGTTTAGAGCCCTCTACTGCCTGACAGATGAACTGCAGTCTTAATGTTAAAAATAAAAATTATACTATTGATCTGTCATTTCATATCTGTCATAGATCTAACACTTAAACACAGATATAGGGATTTAAAAAATTAAAGAAAGAAAGAAAGAAAGAAAGAAAGAAAGAGAGAAGGCATTGTGATGATTGTGCTTATAGAAGTGTCGCTGTATTTGTTGTGTATTAGGGAGTGATATATCTGGGAGTGTTCTGTGTGAGTCACTCGTCCTCCAGGTTCTTGTCTTTCTCTTTATTTGTAAGTGATTTATTATAACGGCGTGTTATTTGGATGAAGTGCAGACTGACGCTCAGACACACTGTGAGCTGGAGGTTTAACGTTTATTCATTTTTATTTGTCAGTTTGTCTTCAAACCCAAGTTTTAATAAAACTTTACAAATTCCCTGTCACTGAGCAGGTGTGTGTGTGTGTGTGTGTGTGTGTGTGTGTTTGGCAAAGGCAGATAGCACACATATGGCGTCTCCGGGGCGACGCTAACGGGCCGAGCGTTCTGATTGGCTGCGGCCCCAACGGTGCACCTGCTCATGGCAGACGGGCGACTGTTAATCAGAGACAGAGAGAGAGAGAGAGAGACAGAGAGAGAGAGACAGAGAGAGAGAGAAGATACAATTAAAACAAAGAAGAGAGAGAAGAAGAAGAGATGGACAAAAACAAGAAAGTGAGAGTGAGATAGGAAAAGAGAAAAGAGGCAAAAAGGTGAAGAAAGAAAGACGATAATAGGGAAGAGAAAAAGAGAGAGATGAAAAGGATGAAAACAGACAGATATACAAGAGATAGAAATAGATGAGAGGAGGAGATGAATAAGAGAGAAACCAAGAGAGAGATAATGAGAGACAGAGGAGGAAAAAAACAAGAGAGAAGTGAAGAGATAAAAGAGACCGACAGAATAACAAGAGAGGGAAAGAAAGAAAAAGAGAGAGAGGAAACAAATAGAGGTTAAATGAGGGCAGGTTGACTATGTGGGATGTGATCATGTGATTTGTGGGATGTGATCATGTGACCTGTGTGAGATGTGATCATGTAGCATGTGTGGGATGTGATCATGTGACCTGTGTGGGATGTGATCATGTAGCATGTGTGGGATGTGATCATGTAGCATGTGTGGGATGTGATCATGTGACCTGTGTGGGATGTGATCATGTGGTATGTGTGGGATGTGATCATGTGACCTGTGTGGGATGTGATCATGTGACCTGTGTGGGATGTGATCACTGTGTTGTGGTGGTTTGCCGTGGTTCTTTACATTAACTCAACGACACACCCATATTCTTATATACAGTGGGTTGCATAAGTATTCGCCCCCTTTGAACTTTTCTAAGCTGTGTAGGAGGGAATTAGAGAAGCAACAAAGAGAACAGGGGTAACTCTCAACATGATGCTACCACCACCATGCTTCACAGTGGGCATGGTGTTCTAAGCGTAGCGCTTTGTGTCAAGGCCAAAAAGTTCAGTTGTGGTCTCATCTGACCAGAGAACATTTTCCCACATGTTTACTTATGCAAGGCACTGTATGGAGTCAGGGATACGCCTTCCTTCTGCTGAAAAGAACAGAGCTTCTGGAAATGTCACTAAAAATATATTTTTCAAATGTATTCATGCTAACAGGTGTGCAACTGCTTTCAGGGGTTGCTGGCATGACTTCCTCCTTGTGAACCGTCTCTCACTTTTTCTGACGGGGTGTGTGTGTGTGTGTGTGTGTGTTTACAGCCAGGGACACACGTGCAGGCAGGTAGTGGGTGTGTCCCATGTCACTGTAACTCGTTCGGCTCTAAATCGTTCGACTGCAGTGAGAGCGGTCAGTGCCGCTGTCAGCCCGGAGTCACGGGACAGAAGTGTGACCGCTGTGCTCCCGGACACTTCAACTTCCAGGAGGGAGGGTGCACACGTAAGACCCCTGACCTTTCACCTTTCACCTTTCAGGAACTTTTACAGAACTGGCTGAAAGTGGACATGGACACACCTGATTCGAATGCTCACATTAAGTCTTACATGTACTCAAAGACACACCAACATTTTCATACATACACTCAAAGACACTCACGTTTCCATATATGGAATCAACAGCACAATCACATTTCCATATATGGCCTCAAAGACACACCCACATTTCTGTATATAACATCGGTGTACACACACCTTTCCATATATGGACTCAAAGACATTCTTACATTTCCATATAAAGATGAAAGGCAAACCTCTGTTTCCATATATGGACTTAAAGCCATGTCCACATTTCTATATGTAACGTCAGTGTTTCGCACACCTTTCCATATATGGACACAAAGACGCAATGCAAATGTGAACTCAAAAAGGCACACACATTCCATATATGGACTCAAACACACTCCACATTTCCATATATGGACTCAAACACACTCCATATTTCCATATATGGACTCAAACACACTCCACATTTTCATATATGGACTCAAAGACACATAATTGACTCAAAAAAAACTCCCACCTTTTGATTAACTGATCCTGACTCCCACTATTCCATTAATAAACTAAAAACACACCCTTATTCCCATATATGGACATAATGGCATGCCGCCACTTCATCACACCACCCTGTCGTTGATTATTTTATCATAACAGCATGACACGGTGTGTTTGAAGCATCTTCTTGAAAAAGAAAAAGCAAAAAACAAATAGCACAATTTTCAGGAAAATATACACAGTGTGTTACAGGTGTCAGAAAAATGTGGCTCAGGGTTACATCAGTTTAAATATGTGTTGCACATTATTACACACACACACACACACACACACACAGGGCTGAGGCGAATGATGGATGATGGAGGGACTGAGATAATGAGTCAAAGTGTGAAAGTGCAGCCTGTGACATTTGCACACACCTGAGTGTATCATTAATCTCTCTCTGTCTCACTGTCTGTCTCTCTCTCTCTCTCTCTTTCTGTCTCACTCTCTTGTCTCTCAGCGTGTGAGTGTTCTCATGTGGGGAATAACTGTGACCCGGGCACAGGTCGCTGTCTCTGTCCTCCCAACACGGTGGGAGATCGATGTGAGAAATGTGCCGCAAATCACTGGGGTCACGACATCGCCACCGGCTGCAAGGTACCACTTCCTGTCTCTTCCCGTCTCTTCCTGTCTCTTCCTGTCACTTCCTGTCTCTTCCTCTCTCTCTCTTCCTGTCTCTTCCTGTCACTTCTTGTCTCTTCCTGTCACTTCTTGTCTCTTCCTGTCTCTTCTAGTCACTTCTTATCTCTTCCTATCACTTTCTGTTTCTTCCTGTCTCTTCCTGTCACTTTCTGTCTCTTCCTGTTTTTACCTGTCTCTTCCTGTCGCTTCATGTTTCTTTCTGTCACTTCCTGTCTCTTCCTGTCGCTTCATGTTTCTTTCTGTCACTTCCCGTCTCTTCCTGTCTCTTCCTGTCACTTTCTGTCACTTTCTGTCACTTCCTGTCATTTTCTGTCACTTCCTGTCTCTTCCTGTCTCTTACTGTCACTTCCTGTTTCTTCCTGTCTCTTCCTGTCTCTTCCTGTCTCTTCCTGTCGCTTCATGTTTCTTTCTGTCACTTCCCGTCTCTTCCTGTCTCTTACTGTCACTTTCTGTCACTTCCTGTCATTTTCTGTCACTTCCTGTCTCTTCCTGTCTCTTACTGTCACTTCCTGTTTCTTCCTGTCTCTTCCTGTCACTTCCTGTATCTTTCTTTCTCTTCCTGTCTCTCAGCATCTCTGTCTCCAATTTTCTCTTCTGCTCAGCACTCAGCTCAGAGTGATGCTAAGCTAAAGGGGCTTTGTGGACTTTTTATTTTTAGACAAACTTTTCCTTTAAGATGTGAATGTGAAATACTTGTGAGTGTCTTGTCTTTAGTTTAATTATATTAAAACACTCCCTGTCTCACTCTCTCTTTCTTTCTCTCTGTCTCCCTTTCTTTCTGTATCTCTCCCTGTATCTCTCTCTGTATCTCTGTCTGTCTCTCTCTGTCTCTCTTTCTTGCTCGCCCTTTATTTGTCTGTCTCTTTCTTTATGTCTATCTCTCTCTCTCTCTCTCTCTCTCCCTCTCTCTCCCTCTCTCTCTGCAGGCGTGTGGATGTAACGTGATGGGCGCGGTCACTCAGCAGTGTAACGTGAACACAGGATGTTGTTTTTGTCGGGATCAGTTCACGGGTGAGAAGTGTAACGAGTGTAAGCTCGGCTACAGGAACTTCCCGCACTGCGTTTCCTGTGACTGCTCGCTCTCTGGCTCCAACACTGAAACCTGCGACGCTGAAGCGGGTGTGTGTGCGTGTGCTGAGAGGACCGGACAGTGCTCCTGCAAGGTAACCACGTCATTTCCTCTGTTTCCTGAAGTTCTTCTACAGTTTAGGTCAAGCTTCGATTTAATTTTGATTTCATTCCCACCAATCAGATGCCACAGGTTTGATTTTCTCCAATCAGAGGCTTGAAAGTTAGGTATGCAGGTGTAAGCCCTTGTGTTATGCTATGAATCAGTAATCCATGTGTGTGTGTGTGTGTGTGTGTGTGTGTGTGTGTGTGTGTTACAGCTGAACGTGGAGGGTCTGAGGTGTGAGGTGTGTAAGGTCGGGACGTTCGGGCTCAGTGTGAGGAATCCTCTCGGCTGCAGTCGCTGTTACTGCTTTGGGCTGAGCACGAGCTGCACCGAGGCCCAGGGACTGATCCGCATGAGGGTGAGACACACACACACACACACACACACACCCCCCAAAGCCCAGGGTCTTTAATAACTGACTTTTAATCCATGTTTATGTCAGGGGCGGGGCTTATGGCATGTGTGGTCAGCCAACAGTAACCCCACCCCTGAGTCCTGATTGGTCAGTGTTATACTGTTACCACTTGCAATTTAAATAACCCACAATCCCCTGTGCATTTATTTGCTACTTTTTATTGTAAATATATAGGAGTTCAATTTCTGTGAGCTAGCTCGTGTCTGCTTGCATTTTACCCAAAAAAATGTAGAATTAATTCTAAATCATTTAATGTCACAGAAATAGAAGAAATAAAGAAAGGCAGAGAGAAGGATTTACATTACAGAGCAAAAGGAAGAAGTGAGGAAAAAAGAAAGAAAAAACAAAAGGACAAGAGGAGACAGGAAGAGAAAGGGTGAGAGATAAAAGGAAATAATAAGGAGAGAGAGAGAGAGAGAGAGAAAGAGAGATATTATACCACTGTTTGTTTTTAATAAAGATTTCCTGTACGACTTCCTCAAATCTCCCATCAGCCGCTGCTACATCCAAGGAGAGACACACTTCGGCGATTAACCTGAACCGGAACGACAGATTAAATAACATTTACAGCCCAAGAGTTAATCTGAGTTTGTTTGCCAGGGAATCGGGGGGTTGGGGGGTGTTTGGGGAGGGTGATGGAGGGAGCGAGAGGACGAGTGCGATCCTTCACTTCATCCTGCGGGAGAAAAGCGAGAGATTTTCTTTGAGTCACTGAGTCGTAAGATTGCATGTGGACTCGAGAGTTTACTTTGCTAATCACTTCGCTACATAAATACAGAGTAATCCGTGCTTCAGACAGAAATCTGGGTCAACAAGGGGCGGGGCTTAAGTTACATTTGCTCAGCCAATCACAGAGTTGATTATATGACATCACCACTAGCCTTTCCTTTCACTTCTTGCACATCTTGCTCACTGCTTAGCATAATATACTTGCTATACAGTAGACTAATGTTAGCATGTTGCTTTAATGAATTATCAGAAAGCTAGTTTCTAGCTTTATTTTCACTCCTGGCTTTAATTCATAAATTTAGTAGCTAGGCTAATGTTATCCTAGCTGCTAATAAACCTTACACAGTTACCCTAACATTAGCTAGCTTGCACTTTTACTGCTTTTAATTACACAATGCAATAGTTACTGTATATTTTGCATTAGATGATAGCTAGTTTAACACTAATTACATTTCGCACCATTTTCCTGAAAGTTGAAGTTCATTTCTTAATTTAATAGCTAATTTTTTATATAAATTTACTAGATTAGCAAAAATGCGATAACAGGAAATGATGTGATGGATTCTAGCTACAGAAAGGTCAAAGTTATAAAATGTAATGTAATAATGAAAGAACTCTAACACATTTTAGGCTACCTGGCTAGAACACAACTAGCTTTCTATTTTTATCCATTTTGAATTATTTTTTTACATCTGTTGGTGTTTGTAGACTCCCATTTTATTGTCGCTTATGAATTTAAATCGAATGCTAATGGCAAAATAAAATAAATATAAATATCACAATTTTTTAATTCATTAAAGTATAAAAGTTAGCGCCGTGTTTATATTCTCGCTCTGTTGTAGCTGACTCTGATGCCGGAGCAGACGGTGCTCCCCCTAGTGGACAAAGACAACACCAAGGAGATTACGTTTGGGGTGACGTTCCAGTATCCTGAAATCATCGCTAACGCTGAGGTGATTCGTCAGGAACTCGCCGAGCCATACTACTGGAAGCTTCCCAAACAGTTCAGAGGCTCCATGGTAAGAGGCTGATGTTCAGAAATGATCTGAAATAAAAATATTTAGCATAATTTATGTCAAGAGGCAAATATTTTACCTATTTTTCCTTTTACATCAAATGTGATCGATTCGCCAAGGAGTATCTGTTGTGTTTTTATTCTTTTCCGCTGGTTCCGCTGTAATAATATAGAGAACTGAACTACCAGCGTCATGCAACATCTTTTTTTAAATGGATAAATATTTGCTTTCCTTTGTAGAAACATTCATTATGGTAAAAGTAGTTTCGCTTTTATGAATTGTGTCACTCCACTCCAGTTCCAAAAGTGTAAAACTTTCTTTAAACCCATTTAATTCATATTTTTGATTTAAAATGATTGATTAATTGGTTTTACTTTTTGACATTTTTTAGATAACTGCGTACGGAGGGAAACTGAAGTACACCATTTATTACGAAGCTCGTGACGAAACAGGCCACGCCTCCTACGAGCCACAGGTCATCATTAGGGGTGGAGCCAACAGGGACAGAGTCATGATACGCCACATGGTGGAGCCACAGATTGGTCAGCTGACTCGTCACGAGATCGACATGACAGAGGTGAGCCAATCACAGTGCAGAACCAAAGCTCCGCCCACTACAGAAATGAGCGATTAGATAACAACAACTTTCACACAACAATATTGACAAGATGGAGGAGTCAAGCACACTGGAGAACTGAAACTCCACCTGTTAGAGGAGTACCTGCTGCTAACATGCGTCATGCACGCATCAAATGAAAAAAAAAATGAAACTGTGCGTTGTTGTTGTTGTTATTGTTCATTGTTGTTGTTATTGTGGTTCTTGTTTCATTAATGTTGTTTGTTGTATAGCACGAGTGGAAGCACCAGGACAACAAGCCGATGAGCCGAGAGGATTTTATGGATGTTCTGTTCTACGTTGATTACGTTTTCATCAGAGCCTCACATGGCAATGTCATGAGACAAAGCAGGTGAGTAACCACACCTACATAGGCCACGCCTCCTTCAGTGAGACTGACAGGTACAGAGGTCACACCTCCTTCTCTGAGACTGACAGGTACATAGGCCACGCCTCCATTCACTGAGACTGACATGTACACAGGCCACGCCTCCTTCCCTAAGACTGACATGTACACAGGCCACGCCTCCTTCCCTAAGACTGACATGTACAGAGGCCACACCCCCTTCAATGCTCTTTGGAAGAACATTAGCACAACAGAGAAAGCTGTAAGTGAATAAAATCAGCCCAGAACCTGTTTCTCTCTGGAGAGGATTCTGTAGTTTTCCCATCTGAGCTCGAATCACTCGCGCACTCACTGGTGACACCTCCATCTGCACAAACACAAAGTGGCGCTGAACACACGCACACACACACAAAACACTAGAGAATTATCCTGTATAGCCCTTACTGAACTCTTACATTGTTGAACTTTGTGGTATTGAATAGGTGTTAATCCAATGCTACGTCCCCACTCTGTAAGTTTGTTTGACATTATAGGTGTTTATTCAACATTAAAGGTGTTAATTAAACACCAAACTCTGTTCCACATGTCTTTTTCCCGCCGTCAGGATCTCGGAGATCTCTCTGGAGGTGGCAGAAGAGGGCCGGCCATCAGTGGAGAGCGAACGAGCGCATCAGATCGAGAAGTGCGAGTGTCCTCTGGGATACTCCGGCCTCTCCTGTGAGGTGCTGTTACTTACACACACACACACACACACGTTCTACATCACTCGACACACACTGTACCACTGTGTATAGTGGTAATTGAATCAATCAGACTGAATCAAATTGAATTGAATTCAAGTACAAAGAGTTTATTCATAATGAATCAATATGAATGAAATTGAATCAAACTGAATCAGAATTAAAATGACTGATTTAAAGTGAATTAAACGGAGCCAAATTAATTCAGCTTGAATTGCAATGAATCAGAATAAAGAAAATTGTAAATGTAAATTGTTCTTGTAATGTAAATCTAAATAATTCACATTGAATCAAATTGAATAATACCAAATCGTATTGACATTTAATTAAAGTAAATTAAATTAAATAGTACTGAACTGAGTTGAATCAGACTGAATCAGAATGAGTCAAATGTAATCAAACAGCAGCAACCTGAATTGTTTTGAAGTAGTTATGGTGCATATTGTTTTGTGCAACACACACACACACACACACACACACAGCCAACACTTTTAGACTGCGATGATATAAAGATTATTGTAGATCAATATTAGGTGTCAGTTTTATAAAGCTAGTTTTCAGGCTAGACTAAAGACATACACATTAGGCTTCATAGTAAATGTGTGTGTTAAACACCTCTCTTAAAACGCTTCCCAGGAATTTCCTGATAAAAAGCCACTGGCATGTAGTGCTGAAGTGTGTGTGTGTGTGTGTGCGTGTGTGTGATGTTCAGTTGGAGGTTGGACCAAGTTTTGAGGGGACAGATGGCGATTCCGGAGAAACGCCTCGTGTTTTATAAAGTATTTTAAAACAGGCGTTTAGCAAAGTTCAACACCACCAGATGGAGCGGAAAACCGAGTGGAGTGGACCGAACCATTTATAGGAGCAGGGGGGAGATAGAGACAGGGAAAGGAAGAGAAGAGACAGGTAGAATAAAGGATGAGAAAGGGAGAAAGGGAGCGAAAGACACAACCACTGGTCCAACTCAAGGACACGCCCATCTGTCTAACTCAAAGACACGCCCATCTGTCTAACTC
>CM040483.1:1505760-1534191 GCA_022758105.1 Pangasianodon gigas
TTTTTTTTTTTTTTTTTTTTTTTTTTTTTTTTTTTTTTTTTTTTTTTTTTTTTTTTTTTTTTTTTTTTTTTTTTTTTTTTTTTTTTTTTTTTTTTTTTTTTTTTTTTTTTTTTTTTTTTTTTTTTTTTTTTTTTTTTTTTTTAATTTTTTCAGTATTTTGTTTCAGGTCATTGAATATTCATTTGTTAACAATATTTTTTCTTATTCTTTGGATGTTTTAAAAATGTTTGGATATTTTCTAATTTTTAAAAATATTTATCTAAATCTTTTACATTTTTTAGATTATTTCAGATATTTTTGTTTGGATATTTTTTCATTTCTTTCTAGATTTTTTTGGATATGTTTGGATATTTTTTCTCAATTTTCCTTAGGGATATTTTTCAGATTTTTGAATATTTTACAAAAATATTTGCATATTTCTTTCTGGTGGTTTTTCGTTCTTTCAGAAAAATCTTTGTAATTTTCCTTTTTGAGATATTTTAGGTAATCTTTCAGTTGTTTGAACACTTTTGCAAAAAAATCCGATTTTTTTTAGATATTTTAAGGATTTTTTCAGAATTATGGATTTTATTTCAGATGAATATCTATCAGTGTGTGTACAACTCAAATCAACTTTACACACAGTGTTTCTTCAGAGCAGCATATTAAGCACCTGATTATCTGATTAATTGCCACCTGCGGCTGTGTGTGTGTGTGTGTATGGTACTGATGGCGAGTGATTAATAACGCGACGTCACGCCACAGGGCTGCTCAGGATCTCCTGATGAAGGTTCAGCGCAGCTTCGTGGCTCCTCACCGCGTCTCCGAGGAGCTGCAGCAGGAAGTCGACGCCAAACTGCGAGATCATAACGACAAACTGCGCGGAGCTCAGGAGCTGCTGGACGAGGCTCAGAACAACACGGGACGCGCTCGAACGCTGAACAGCGACAACCTGCGCAGACTGGAGGAGCTGCGGGTATACACACACACACACACACACACATACACACACATTATATTGTAGTTTTGTTGTTGTTCTTGTGACATTCGCTGACTAGTGAGGTAGCTAATATAGCTAGTGGCCTAGCAAACCACACTCTTCTGATTAGACGTATAAGTGGGCGGTCTCTGTTACACTGTTTCCATGGTTACGGTGATCTTCATCATCATTAGATGCGTCTTACTTTAGGATCGGGACCTAAAAATAAATTACAAAAAGATTATGTTTTTACTGATATATCTTTGCTGTTAGTTGATTAAAATATATATATATATACACACACACTGTGTGTCACGCTGTTACAGTAAATGAATCAACAATCAGTTGGTGTGATGAAGCAGAGCTGCTGTTAATACTTTCACAGTTGATTATTTTCCTCTAACAGCATGTCCCTGAGTGTTTTATTCCTCTTATACCACAGCAGTTTCCCAACAATTACAATTTTTTTTATTCATTAAAGAACGATACGCCACAGTTTTTATCCGTTTATAGTTACATTTGTAGTATAGTTATAGCAGCTATAACCAGACGCTTTTCTCTCTGTTGCAGTTAATAAGACAAAAAAAAAACCCACAGGTTTCATCTTACTGAGAAACTTTTATTTTTGTTTGTGAAATATTTTTGGGTGGAACTTTGGGTAAATGTTTGTTATTATTTTGGGGTAGATTTTTATACTTTTTTGCAGACTGATAGATTGATAGATTGATAGATTGATGGATTGATGGATTGATAGATTGATAGAATGATAGATTGCAGATTGATAGATTGATAGATTGATGGATTGATAGATTTCAGACTGATGGATAGATAGATTGATAGATTGACAGATTACAGATTGATGGATTGATAGATTGATAGATTACAGATTGATAGATTTCAGATTGATGGATAGATAGATTGATAGATTGACAGATTGACAGATTGCAGATTGATAGATTGATAGATTACAGATTGATGGATTGATAGATTGATAGATTACAGATTGATGGATTGATAGATTGATAGATTGCAGATTGATAGATTGATGGATTGATAGAGTGATAGATTGCAGACTGATAGATTGATAGATTACAGATTGGTAGAGTGATAGATTGACAGATCGATGGATTGATAGATTGATAGATTGCAGATTGATAGATTGATGGATTGATAGAGTGATAGATTGCAGATTGATAGATTGATAGATTACAGATTGGTAGAGTGATAGATTGACAGATTGATGGATTGATAGATTGATAGATTGCAGATTGAGAGATTGACAGATTGATAGATTGATAGCTTGATAGATTGCAGATTGAGAGATTGAGAGATTGATAGATTGATAGATTGATAGACTGATAGATTAATAGACTGATAGATTGATAGATTGATAAATTGACAGATTGATAGATTGATGGATTGATAGATTGATAGATTACAGATTGATGGATTGATAGATTGCAGACTGATAGATTGATAGATTACAGATTGATAGATTGATAGATTGATGGATTGATAGATTGATAGATTGCAGATTGAGAGATTGATAGATTGATAGATTGATAGACTGATAGATTAATAGACTGATAGATTGATAGATGTTTTGGTCATTTCTTCCCCACAGATTTTGATGTCTGATCTTAAAGATGTGTAAGATGTAAACGTAAAGTTATAGTTTTACCTCTGACTGTTACAAAGCGCTGACACTGGAGACTCCTTCCATAAACGTCCTTACAGAAAAATAGTTTACTCCGTTTACGTGGAGCGTTCGCCGTACTCGTCCCTGTGAGCGAGCTGTTACTATGGAAACGAGAGCAAGCGCATTAATATAAACCTGCGCTACTGTCAGAGCTGCTGTTCTAGAAAACTAATCAACACCTTCTGACCAATCAGAGACCAGAACTCAACATTGCTAACTGGATCATTTGTCTTTAACGGACCAACACACACACACACACACACACACACACACACACTCACTCACAGTGTAATGAATGCTCATTAAAACACACACTCTTGTATTGACAGAGAAAAAGGAATGAAAGCAATAAAAAGAAGAAGGAGACGGAGGGAATCCTGGAGGATGGAGAGAAGATACTGAATGAAGCTAACGCTCTCTCAGACGACGTCAACCGCGGCATAGAGGTCAACACACACACACACACACACACACACACACACACACACACACTCCTATCCCCTAACCATCACCCAGCCTCTAATGCCTAACCCCTAATGATTCCTAAGGTTCCTCTTGCATTAACTAATTAATTAATTAAGTGAGTAAGTGGTTAATTAATTAATTACTAATGATTTAATTTTATAATAACAACAACAACGATTATTATTATTATTATTATTATTATTATTATTATTTAAATGAAAGGTGATACTTATCAGCAACTGTATGCTTTTCTTTGTTTTTGTTATTTTTTTGCTTATACACCACATTTAATTTTTCAGGACTAAAATACATCAAATTAATTACAGTTATGAATTAATCCAAGCAAATGTTTGGATTTTTCTGTTTTTTTGTTTTTTTTGACAATTTTCAGATTTTTTTTTCTTTTGGATATTTTCTTGCAGATTGTAAAAACACTTTTTCAGATGTTTGGATATTTTCACGGATTTATTTTGGATATTTATTTTCAATTCTTTAAAAATATTTTTTCATATTGTTTGGATTGTCTTTCAGATCCTTTTGGATATTTTTTCTTTTTTTATATTTTTCAAATCCTTTTTTTTTTTAGATATTTTGGATATGTTTTCAGATTTTAAAAATAATTTAAAAAAATCTAGGACATATTATTTAAAATTATTTTTAAAATCTGAAAACATATCCAAAATATCTAAAAAAAAAAAATTTGTGTTGCATGTTTTTAATATTTAGTAAAATCTAATTAAATATTCATATTTTACCAAAATCAAGTTTAATCTTGGTAATCTCAGGTCTTGTTGTGACCTAAGACTTGCTTCTATATTAAATAATAAATTATAATAAATTAAAGTGGTGTTTCATAGTCATAATTTGCATACTGTAACCTGATTGGCTCTGATATTTGATGACATAATAACACACTCCTGTTACATGTTCAGCTCAATTTCCACCTAAAAAATGATCTTTAGTCCCTAAAATAAATAACAATTTTGCCACTTTGTCAGTCCACACACTCACATTCATTCATAAAGAATGTGTTTTCTAATTTTTTATAATATTTAATGTTTAATGTGTGTCTGTAGGAGTTGGAGGAGATGGACCGTGAGCTCGGGCCCCTGCAAGATCAGCTCGACTACAAAGTGTCCAAATTGGCTCGAGTCGTGGAGGACGACACGCTGCCAGAACTACTGCTCAGAGCCGAGGCACACGCCGCACAGCTCAACGACTCCGCCGCCATACTGGACAGGTGTGTGTGTGTGTGTGTGTGTGTGTGTGTGAGAGAGAGAGAGAGAGAACGAGAACTTCACAGTGTGTGAATTTTATTCATGTCCATTGAATATGTTTCAGTTCAATTCAAAGTGATTCAATTTGATTCAAACCAATTTAAGTTGATTCACTGTAATTCGAATGCCAGTGACGAAAAGTGTGTCGTAATGTAGTGTGTGTGTGTGTGTGTGTGTGAGTGAGCAATATATCTCAGAGAACTTCACTGTGTATGTGAATTTGATTCATTTCCATTGAATATGACTCAATTCCAAGTGATTTAATTTGATTCAGTCTGTTTTAAGTTGATTCATTGTAATTTGTAAGTTAATATACTGTGTGACAAAAAGTGTGTATGATATAGAAAGTGTATGCATGTGTGTTTGTGTGTGTGTGTGTGTGTGTGTGTGTGAGCGTGAGAGAGAGTGAGAGAGAGAGAGAATGCAGTATATCACAAAAAAATTCAAAGTGTGTGTGTGTGTGTGTGAATTTTATTCATTTCTATTGAATATGATTCAGTTCAATTTCAAGTATACATATGGTACAGTGTGGCAAAAAGTGTGTAGTGATGTAGAGTGTGTGTGTGTGTGTGTGTGTGTCTGTGTCTGTAGCATCCTGGCCGAGGCCAAGAACCTCTCCTTCAATGCCACGGCCGCGTTCAACGCCTACAGCAACATCAAGAACTACATTGAAGAGGCGGATAAAGCAGCCAAGCAAGCGAAAGCTACAGCTACAGAGGCTGTGCAGCTGGTACACACACACACACACACGCACACACACACACACACACACACACGCGCAAAGGCACACACAGTATCAGTGTCAGTACTCTATACAGTTCCACTGTCCACAGTTCCACCAACAGAGCTGGAGGTTCTGCTTCATTTTCCATCAACATGGTACTGGACCAGTTTTAAATAAAGAACAGTTCCTGTTACTTAGTAACTAAAAAACCGGTCTTGAAGCTGTAACTATACGGTTTGTGGTGTTCTTTATTTTTTGTCCCTTGAGTATTAATTGTTTTTTAGCTTTAAATTGCTCAGTCAGAGCGTTTGTCATTTTTAACCAATCAGAGTTCTGTATAGTAGGCTCCGCCTCCAGTAGTTCCTGGTCCACATACAAGTACCAGCAGGAATCTGGTTCCTTTAACTTAAAAGTTCCTGAAATGGTTCCTGTAAAGATTCCATGAAGAAAAATTTCAAATTCTGACACATTTACCTACAAAGATATCTTCACACACACACACACAATTGCTCGTTACCTAAACATGGGTTTTTGATTGCTCGGTAGAAGGATTAGCTATTTTGTGAAATACATATTCAACCAATCAGCATTCAGTACATCCGGCTCCGCCTCCAGTAGTTCCTGCTCCATAGAAAAGTACCAAATGTATGCAGCAGGAACTAAAATCAGTCCTGGTTTATTTGGCGGAAAGTTCCTGGAAAGGTTCCTGCAGTTGACATTTACCTACAAAGATATATACAGTACACACACACACACACACACACACACACACACACACTAAGAGAAGGAAGGCAAATGGAGGAGAAGGAGAAATGCTTCAGTATGTAATGAAGCAGTAATACACACGCTGTGTTAGAAAGAGATGAAATTTATTCTCCTTCTCTTTTTCTCCTCCATTCTGCGGCTCATAAAAATCCGAAACCGAGCGACTCTCCAAACGCAATATTCAAAAGGAGGAATGAGTGTGTGTGTGTGTGTGTGTGTGTGTGTGTGGGGTGTGGGGGGAGAATGAAACTGCAATTGCACCAAAACAAAATGAATATGCTAAACAAGCTGAATGTTAATGTGAAGCAGCCGAGCAGGTTTTTATTCACAGACCGTCATTCTGTGTAAAAATTAAATTACCTCAGTCTATTTATGCAGCACATATTTGTATGTGTGTGTGTGTGAGGATGCAATGAGCTCTGTTTTCCCTCTGTAAAGGCCACGGGACCGAAGGGCGCTCTGAAAGATGAGGCTAAGGGCTCGGTGCAGAAAAGCGAGCGCCTGTGGAACGAGGCGAAGAACCTAGAGAATGTTGTGAAAGGTAAAAAAAAAAAAAGTTTCTGTTACACAAAATTCTGATTATTTCTTTTATCAGGAGTCTCCGGCTAGCTAGCTAGTAATAATTACTTGTGGCAACTTTAGCTAGCTAGGTAAGTTTAGCTAGCTACGTAAGTTAAGTAACAGCATTATCAGTGGAATTAGCTTCTGAGGCGGGAATGTGCATTGAAAGCACATTTCTATGTTTTTCTTTTAAATAGTCGTCCTGCATTTGTTCATACTTTTTTTTCTGAGCACAAATCTTTTATCGCAGTGTTTCTAGCTGTTTCTTAAAACCAACAATTCAAAATCGTGAAGTTACCTGTAGAACTGTAAGACTTTAAAACATACTTCAGACCTAGAACTTTTTAGCTTTATGAGTCTTGACTCATCTCAATGCTAACTTTGAGACTATAGGAGGTTATTGCTAGCTAGCTACCAGTGCCTCGTCTTAACAAAATAGAAATTCCAGTTTTACCAGTGTTAGCTAGCAATAACCTCCTATAGTCTCAAAGTTAGCATTGTATCAAATTAGCAAATGAGTTTTTTTTTTTTTTTACCCATTTCTATATTTATGACACAAAATTATTGCTAGCTAGCTAACATAGCTTACATAGTTAACTGTTACGTGTACCATGAGCAATCACTCAACAATTATCAATCTATTTCTAAAATTACAACAGTAGCTTATGGCTAGCTGGCTAATCAAAAAGTCCTCAAAATTTTGTAACAATCATTTATGTTAGCTTGTACCAAATGAGGAAATATTTGACTGTATTGCACTTTTCTTGCTTAATTTTTTTACAGTTTAAAAAACTGAGAATTTGTAGTTAAAAGTTGCCTCATTTACAGTCACTTGATTATCGCAATGAGTTACGGACTAGACTTTGGTACTAGGCTTCTTCTCCTAGACTTCCTGTGGGTTTTTTTTTTGTTTGTTGTTGTTTGTTTTCACCCGAGAAGTTAAAATAGTCCTTCCATGTCCTCACTAACAGTCAATCCACCTTCACCTGTCTGGCTCAAGCAAAGAAAACTTAAGGTTGTTTCTTTTTTTATTGTTTTTTCCCTTTAGAGAATGGAGATAGTTTGGGAGTTCTGCAGCTACGGCTCAAAGGCGCTGATGCCAAGAACAAAGACCTGCTGAAGGGCCTGAACGAAAACTTGGCAATGCTCCGAGCCATCCCCAACGGTGTGTGTGTGTGTGTGTGTGTGTGGACAAAAATTAAATAGTTTACCAAATTTACACCTGAGAATACCTGTTGTATATACACTGTACTGTTTACTATTCACCTGATACAGTATATGCTGACAAGCACAGTATAAACCCTATAAATTTATATATTATTATATTTATATAAATAAATTTAAACTATAAAGTTTACTGTAGAACCTTTAACGATCTGTCTAAGATGCTAACATTGCTATTTTATCCCCATAAATCGATTTGACTCTAAATCCCCCAACATTCTTAACTGTTTACTCTTTGGTTGATTCTAAAAGTGTAATCTAAGGTAAAGTCTCCAGTTAGTTTTACTGTAAACATTTTGGAGATGATTAATCTTCCCATATTTTTAGTTCCCAACTGTAAAGTTTACTGTAAAGCTTTCTGGATGCTTATTAGCTCACAACATTATTAAGTTTTTCACTGTAAAGTTTACTACATGTCTCTGGTTATTCTTAATTCAATGTAAAATTTAGTGTAAAATATTTATGTAAGTCTGAATATAACTCACTTTAATAATCTTTTACTGTAAAGTTTACAGTGAAATCTATAGGACTCAGGCCCTATATTCGCTGTTTTTAATTTTCACTGTAATTTTTTATTTTTACTGTAAAGTTTACTTAGGGAAATTATATCACTGGAGCTTTTTACGTTAAAAAAATAAGGATATGGTGAACTTAATAACTTCCAAACAACCGTAACTTGTACAGTGAAAATTTATGGAGTCAGATTTACAGTAAAGATTAGCAAAGTTAGCAGCTTCGAGACTTCCATAAAGATTTTACTGTAAAATTTTACATTGAATTAAGAATATTCAGAGAAACTGTATAGTAGACTGTACAGTGTAAACACTGTATGTCAATAATGTTCACAGTGAGATCTATAGGACTCCAGTCCCTTCAATTTTTTAGGTCTTTACTGTAAATTTTACTGTAAAGTTGACATTCTTAATTTGTAATATTCTTCGTGTATCCTTAATTCACTGTAAAGTTTACTGTAAAATCTTTATTGAAGCCAACAGGCTGCTAGCATTGCTAATTCATTACTTTATATCTGACTCCAACTCCATTCAGTTTTACATTTTCACTGTAAAGTTTACAGTAGATGTGTTTGGAGGTTATTAAGTTTAAAATGTCCTTTTTGTATTTTAAAATTCCAGATAAAATAAATTTCCTAAGTCTCTAAGATTTGCGTAAAAATTCTATTCAGGTAATTAAGCATCACTGAAAGTTTGGAAAACTTTCTTACTTTCTTTCTCTAAGATTTTTCTACAATCTATTAAGATGTTTATTTCTTATGTTCTTATTGCTTTAGTAAATCTTACTGTAAAATTCCTGTAAAATCCCTTTTTTGTTTCGCCTCAGACACAGCGGCTAAGCTCCAGGCCACAAAGCAGAAAGCAGGCAAAGCGAACGACACAGCGCGAGAGGTTCTGGATCGGCTCAAAGACATGAACCAGAATTTGATGGGCCTGAATCGCAACTACAGCAAACTGAAGGATGACATCAACAAAGCCAACAACCTCATCCAAGACCCTGAGAAAAACAGTATGTCCTTTTTTTAGCCATTACCTTAAGATTAGCTAAAATTCTTGTACCTTGTAAATTTAACAGATATTTTATCCAATCAGAAACTGGTCCATCGTTAAAGGAACCAGTAATATTTTCTAATTGGAACAGTGTGTTGATTGGACCAGTGTTTTGAAATGAAATAAATCAACTCAAGTGCCACCTTTTGTTCAATATCTCTATCAAGCTGCTTCAGATTTCATTTTAAAATAATTCAGACATTTATGATGTACTGTAGAACTTCCCTTGATTGCTGTTCTGTCTTCTTTAAATCTTGTGTGATTACAAGTGTCTCAATGTGTCTTACAATCATATTTTTATCCTTTTTCTCCTCCCACGTTTTATATTACAAACATCAACAGCGATAAGTATGTATTCCAGTTTCTATACCTACTTCTACAGCTTCAGCATGTTTCACCTCCACCATCATCCACGCTGACGCATGCACATCGCTCCAGCTGACTGAGCTGCTCTTTCCTATCTTTAGTTTTTTATATCTCCCCATTAAAGCTAAAACAGTCACAAAACCCCGCTAGCCTAATGTGCGCTTTAGCTAAAACTATGCTAATCATGAATACACACTTACCCTGCTTTCTAGTGCTGTTTTTAACACGTTCTTGTCGACTTCCCTCGCTACTTTATCGGATCCTTCGTCTAAACCTGGTCAAGAGCTAAGAGCTTAAATTATCAGCTCTAGGTCGAAGGCATCAAGTCAGCATGGCTGCCGATCCAAACTTTCCCAGAAGGCATTGCAGTGTGACACTTTTTCACAGAATTATCTTCAAACCAGCTAAAAAATGTTGGATGCACCTGTTTTTACACTGCGAAAATTACACATTATCCAATTAAACTAAATATCATTAACCAGTTGTCATAAAACTGAACTTAAATACAGACTCCTGAATACTGAATCTGAATAACGCTGAATAGAAGAACTTTTTTTTTCTTGAAAGGACCAGCATGGTTTGCTAGTGCAGTAAGTTAACTTTATTTAATAAATTAAAAGTTATAAAATATACCTAAAACAGTTTAAACAATCTTATAAAATTCTTTCTATAACTTTTCTATAAAAATATAAAATAAAAAAAACTAATTGTAGGTAAATTTGTTATTTTTTTCCGAGTGTAAGTTTATAAAATTATTACATATTTACTTATTTTAAGTAAATTTATCATGTAATCATAAATTTTTCAATAAAATGAACATTTTATTTCTTTCATGTATTTATTTCTGAAATTATCCAAATTAGTTGACAATAAAAAATATTTTTTTAGAATATGTAAAATTAGTTTTATAAAAATATAAGAAAAATGATTTCATTCTGATAGCAAACTATTTTGTTTCCTAACCAAATTGCCTTACAATAAAAACCTTTATAAGATTATTTAAAGTAAAAAAAAAGTTCAATAATATTAAAATAATGTTATTTTTCCATAAAGTGAAATATTCTATAAATGTATCTGTGTAGATTTTAGACGTAAGATGTTGTTTACTAAATATTTTTTGCTATATTATAGCAAATTAAAAAAATCTTAATTATGGTAAAAAATATTTCATTTTTCAGGGTGAGATTATTACATTGCTTATTTATTTAACCTGTAAGCTACTGATTTTAATATGACATGAAATTACACTATTTTATTAGCAGATGTTTATCTCTTTACACTATGCATTTTATATTAAAAAGTGAAAATACCATATCTGTCCCTGAAACCATAAAATTAATATTTTTATAATGACTAAACCTGCCTAGAAATCAGTTTTGTTTACTTGTGATAATTTTGTGGCAGAGAAATGTTAGATATAACGCATGAGTTTGGGATGTTTTTATTTCCAAAAGTGTAATCTTTTGCACTGTAAGTGTAAAACTAGGTGTAATTTGTTTTATTTGTTGCTATCTAAAAAGTCGACGAGGGCGTGGTAAATATCTGAACGCAGGGTTAGTCGTATTTCTGTCATCCTGTTCTTTTCCATAACAGCTCCTGCTGAGAAAGCCATTTAAAACATAATGCAGTATCATTTTTCCTTTTCACTCTATCTGTCCTCGCTTTCTTCTCTGCTGTTTAAAAAAAATCATTCCTATTGTTTTAAATGTTTGGTGACACCTCGCTGTTTGTATCTACCTGCCCATGTGTGTGTGTGTGTGTGTGTGTGTGTGTGTGTGTGTAGTCCACGCAGCCGGTGCTAAAGTGAAGGATCTGGAGGATGAAGCCGAGCGTCTGTTGGAGAAGCTGAAGCCGATTCGGGAGCTGCAGGACAACCTGCGGAAAAACATCTCTCAGATTAAAGAGCTCATTAATCAGGCTCGCAAACAGGCCAACTCTGTGAGTCCTGAACACACACACACACACACACACACACATTTATTCTGAACTATTAATTTCCATCCCTCTATCACATCTTCTCTTTATCCACTTTTACACCTCAGACAACAGGCAGGAAACACTTTTTTTTTTTTTTTTTTTACAATGCACGGGCATTTAATACAAAAAATTTAAAAGCAGTTGGATGGAAAACACTTAATATTGTCTCTGATTGGAACAATGATTAGTTCACAATTAGAAAAATCTGATGTTGATATGATATTATTTTAAATTTGGTTTATAAAACTGCATTTACAGATTCATTACAGTAAAAGAAAACGATCTTGTCGCTGCAGTACCAGCACAGACCACTTGGGGGCGAAGCGCAGGCTGAAACCTCCTTCTCTAGCTAGCTAACCTAAAGCAGCTGTTCGTGCTGCAGAGAACCAGCAGTATAATAATTAACAAAACAAAAACAGCAAGAAGCAAATTCATTGTAAACTGATATAAACGTTGATATGAAAATGAAATCTACTGCTTTTATTGTTGTCTCCCTTTTGAATTATTCTCAAATTTTATTTTTTCCGTGCTTGTTTGCATAACTGTGTTCTTATAGTTCTGGTATGAAAAACACTCATTCAAGATTCAATCTACTGAAATGAACCACAAATCCACCATGTTTTTTTTGTCTCACTTTCAGCTAGATGAAGTACTTTGTTTGTAAACTAAAACAGAAAATTAAAATAGACTAGACACAATTTGAATTGTTAAATTGTTTAAAATGAATTTTTGGGAACATTTGACCCAATTTTTGTTTATTTGTTTATTTATTTATTTTTCATTCCATTTTCATTTTCAACAAGAAGAAGAGGCTGTATTTTATTCACTTAATGTTACGTTTATTGAAACTTTCCTAAACTTTTCACCACATTTCTGTGGCTGGATCTGAAATGGCATCCCAAGAGTCATATAGTGGACTACATGGAGTTTACTACACTGTTCTGTTATAGCCTATGTAGTAAGCATATATAGTGAACATAGGAAGCCATCTGAAATTCAACTTCGCTGAGTATTTCTTGTTTTTTTTACGTGAATTAACAGCATGATTTTCACCTAAAAATAGCATAAAGTTTATGAAAGTATTTTCTTTGCTTAAGAAAGCACCAGAGTTTAATGTTACAGATCGTAGCGTAATGTTTGTTTTGTATTTAAACGTTCACTAACATCTTGTCTTAAACATCTTAAATAAAATGTTAAACTTTAAGATAAACAGCTACATGTAAAATTCCCTTTCTTGTGTCCCACTCTACTCAGCGTACACCCGAATGAATCGTTACTATAGCAACCAGTGTGGATAAGCCAATGAAAGCAACTACACTTGGAACAAATAGATCTACAATGTCTAAAAATTTCATTTAAGAAATGAATCAGATTTTGCGCTGCTGCGTAAACAAACATCTTCAGTATTATATGGAGTAGTTTAACAACTTCCTGACCTTTGACCTCCAGATCAAAGTGTCCGTGTCGTCCGGGGGAGACTGTATCCGCACCTACAGGCCGGACATTAAGAAAGGCCGCTACAACACCATCATCCTGAACGTGAAGACGCTCGCCGCAGATAACCTCCTCTTCTACCTCGGCTCGGCCAAATTCGTGAGTAACGAAGTGCATGGATCAGCTTCACGCGTCAAAAACAAAAATCCCTGAAAACAACACAACATGCTTTCATGGTTATTTCCTCTTTTACGTTGCTTCTGTTTGTGTCAATTCAGGTGTTTGAGTCACATCTGTTAGCATGGTGCAAAAGTCACATCTTTATATTGAAACAGACTTATTTTGGGGGCGGGGCCATGTATGAGCTTTGTTGTGACATCAACAGTTTTGAACCAATCCCATCTGATATGTAAATTACTTGAGGATGGCAAAGTGGTAAACTTTTAGACACCTAATCTACTGAAAGATAGTTAGCTGGTTAGATAACTAACATAAATTATTTTTATTGGTTTCAAATTATATGTTCATGACCGCTACAACACGCACTCTGATCTCCTACACCTCAAACCACTACAAGAATGAAAGAAAGAAAGAAAGAAAGAAAGAACATTAGTCTTGTAGATTCTGTACAAAACCAAAGCAGTAAAAATTCATGTTCAGTAATGATTAATAACAATGAAATATATTCATTTATATACACTCAACCCTCTCTCTCTCTCTCTCTCTCTCGCTCTCTCTCACTCTGTAAATTGGAAACGGAGAAACCTTATTATCACTAGAACATGTGCAGGAGGAGTGCATGTTTCCTCACGACTGCTTTAATGAGGAAACATTAAAATGCACATCGTGTTTATTACTTCAAATCCACAGATAAGCAGCCATTACCTGCGGCTAAGAGGGAAACAATAAAAGCTTATTACTGCTTCTTTGGACCTAATACATTCCACACACACACACACACACACACACACACATACATACATACACACACACACACACACATCCCACGAGAAGGTGTGTGATCAGGGCAGTGAGGCAGCAGCAGCAATTAGCCGGGAGTTTAAACTGAGGCTGTTTCACGCTGATTTCCCCTGAGACGTCTCAAACACACACACACACACACACACTTGTCTTGCACCGCCACTGGCTCAGAGTTTACACGTGCGTGTGTTTGTGTGTTTGTGTGTGTAGGTGGATTTCCTGGCAATCGAGATGAGGAAGGGCAAGGTGAACTTCCTGTGGGACGTGGGGTCAGGGGTCGGCCGAGTGGAGTATCCCGACCTCGCCATTAACGATGGAAACTGGCACAGAATTGAAGCCTCACGGTACACACACACACACACACACACACATTATCACAGCAGTTTTTAAGCTAGACGTTCTGTAAGAAGGACACGCCACTTTCAAGAAGCCTAAAGTGATGAAGGGATAAAAGACAGATTACAGTTTAAAAATATATTATAAAAGGTTTCAACAGTGGATGGTTAAAGTAATGAATAAGGAAGGATGAAAGAAAGAAAGAAAGAAAACAAACTGAATATGATCACAGGCATAGTTCAGAAAAGGTGTGTTCTGATTTCTGTGTGTGTGTGTGTGCGTGTTTCAGTGTGGGTCTGAATGGCAGTGTTTCCGTTCGGCCCCTCGAGGGCCCCAAAGCGGGCATCGTACCCACCTGGCAGAGTGCCAAGTCACCGGAGAGCTACACGGTGCTGGATGTGGATCAGAACGCTTACCTGTTCGTAGGAGGAATGTTGGGCAGTGTAAAGGTACACACAAACACACTTCACACTTCACACACGCTTCAGAGAAAAGCCAGGAAGGATTGGAATGAAGAAGTGGAAAGAAGTGAATGTGAGGGAAGTGATGAGAACAGACAGGACGAGACTGGATAGGATCAGAATGGAAAGTACAGGAAGCAAAGGAAGGGAGAGAGATGGAAAAGGAAGGAAAGGAAATGTAATGAATGAAGGGAAGAAAGGAAAGGGAATGAAAGGGAGGAGAAATGATGAAATTAAGGGACTGAAAAGGGAAGAATGCAAGAGAAAGGAATTGAAAGCAAATTTTTAAAAAAAAAAGAAAGGAAAAGGAAAATTGGAAAGTGAGAGAAGAGAAGATTAATGTAAGAAGTGGGATATGGCAGAACTGTAAGGGAAGGAAAGGGATGTGAGGGAGGAACTGGAAAAAAAGGAAAGGAAGGGAAAAGATGAAGGGATAGAAATGGAATAGTAGGAAAGAGAAGGAAGGAATAAAGGGAAGGAAGAGAAGGGAGGTGATGGAAGGAAGGGATAGGACAGGAGAGAAGGGGATTAGTGCAGAAAAGAAAGGAAGGGAAGAGAATCAAAAAAAGTTTCAAGAAGGAACAGGAAGTGAAGAAACAGTAAGGGAAGATATGTAAAGGGAGAGAATAAAAGGGAAGGGGTAGGATCAGATAAGAAGAGAAATGGAGGTAAGGAGCAGAAGGAATGGAAGTGGCAGAGGAAGGCAGGGAAGTAAAGTGTCGGGAGGAGAGGGATTGACAGGAAAGTAAAATAAGGAGAGGAAGGGAAGAGAAGTAAGGGGGTGCTGGGAAAGGAAGGAAATGACGGGAAGGGACAGGAAGAGGAAAATGGAAGTAAGGACTGAGATGAGAAAAGATGAGATGGGGAGAAGGTAAGAGAATAAAAAGAGAAGGAAAGGGACGAATGGGAAGGAGAGAAGGGAAGGACAGGAACGGGGAGGGAGAGAAAAGGAAAAGGAAGGGAAGTGGATGGAAAGGGAATTTCAGATTCATGTGTGTGTGTGTGTGTGTGTGTGTGCGCGTGTGTGTGTGTAAAACGGCAGAAAGCAGACGCGGTGAAGACGATCACGTTCTCCGGCTGTATGGGAGAGACGTACTTGGACAGTAAACCGATCGGATTGTGGAACTACAGAGAGAGAGATGGAGACTGTAAAGGATGCGTGGTCAGGTATACACACCTACACACTCATGGCTACAGTTTTAAACACTGTTGAATTTATAGAAACTGAGGTGTGTGTGTGTGTGTGTAGTCCTCAGCCTGCTGACTCTGAAGCTGTGGTTCAGTTTGATGGCGAGGGTTACGCTGCCGTCAGTCGTCCAATCAGATGGAACCCCAACAGTTCCACAGTGACGTTTAAGTTCCGCACTTTCTCCACCAGCGCTGTGATGATGTATCTTGCCACCAAGGACATGGTAACTTTGTCACCCACACACACACACACACACACACAGACAGCTATCCCAAACTCTGTCTCTTTGTCTCTATCTGAGCAGAAGGACTTTATGAGTATCGAGCTGAGTGAGGGTCGTGTGAAGGTCAGCTATGATCTTGGTTCTGGTACTGGCTCCGCCCTCAGCCAGAAACGACACAATGATGGACGATGGAAATCTCTCACCATGACTCGCTCCAAAAAAGAAGGTAATCATTACTATTAGGGCTGAACTTGGTCCAAAAGCCATTCAGTGGGTTTCTTCTGTTGATGCAAAGTTGAACCTCGTCCAGCTAACAAAGAACATTCCTTAACATATCTGACTGATTCTCTGAAGGTTACTTTTCTCTGTAATGTTAAAAAAATAATGTTCCTGCAATATTGTGAAAATTTAACTAAAATATTCTCAGTGACATGACAACAAACCTTTTTATGATCTTGGGGTGTGCAGGGTAGGTTCAGTTTCCTAGTGTCCAGGAGGTTTAGAGTTCAAATCCCATAACTGGCAGAGAGCCACTATTTGGCGTTTGAGCAAAGCCCCAACCCCTTAGCTCACCACAGACCAGGTCTCACACACACTCACCTGTCTTTTTTCTTTGTGGGAAGAATGCTGTTGCTTGTAAAAGATGTGAAGAAAATGGACACACCTTATTTGCATAAGGTTCAACATCTAACCCTCATCTCTCAGGCACTGTGATCATCCTGGACATGGACACCAACGAGGAGGAGAAACTTTACATAGACTCTCAGGGAGGAGCGACAGGTCTCAACCTGAAGGAGGATGAGAGGATCTACTTCGGTGGTTTACCCACCATCGGGAACTACAGGTAAACACCTTTAACTAACAGGGCAGCGGTAGTTCAGTGCTCAAGGCATCAGAAGGTTGTAATTTCAAATCCCAGCACCACCAAGATGCCACATTTGGCTCGGTGAGCAAGGTCCTTAACTCAACTCTTCAGCTGTATTCTGTCTCAGCCAAATGAAGTAAATGTTCGGTGTTGGTGTGGGACCAATGGAAGCTTGAGGCAACTGGATGATAGTTCAGAGTCTGTTTAAGAATGTTTATGAACAGATTAGATCCCACAGTGGTGTTCAGATCACTAACAGACATCAGGGCAAATCCTTAATCAAGATCACCACCTAAAGGTTCTTGGCAACTAAGGACTAGAAAACACTTCGATATTTTTGGAGAACTAGGAGCCGGTTACACCAATAGTTTTTAACTAAAGTGGTCTGAACTGCTAAATAAATTATGCAGTGTAAGTTAAGTTTGCTCAGACTGAACTTTAAAGACAACTTTATGTCCATTGCCAAACCAAATGACACCTAGGTGCATGTTTTATTTAGTAAGTATGGCTCTGTTGTTGCTAATAGAAAAAAAACAGCAATTAGAACCACTAAGAAAGTAGAAACTAGGAAAGTTTGTTATGCTAACCATAATATGTTAATAAATGGATAATGAAACTAGAGCACTATCGACTCAGCATCATGTTTGGGAATTGAAGTTGAAATGATAAGGTGTTGAGCATTCTAACATTTATTTATTGTTTTTTTTTTCGATAGCAAATCCAGGTAAAGCTCTTCCATGTTTAAAATTTGCTTTAATGCATGTGCTAGATGCCATGTTATAACAAATACAATGCTAGTCTAATGACTTGCAACCATGTGATGGTGTACTTCACAACTGTTACACACTCTTGCTTATCACTGAAATTTCTCCTGCTCCTAAGGCATATTCAGTATGGCTCAAAGTCACACTTTTCAATCTCTGATATTCACACGCTATCAACTTTCACTGCTTTTATTTGGCTTAATTTTAATATGTATGTAATATATATGATGTATATGCGTATAATCTCACTGATCTGTATGGAGGTTTAGAGAGACCAGCTGTTATTATGTTATGTTATGAAGTTAAGATGTAAGAACTTCCTGGAAATTTCTAGGACCTAGCCCACTAAAAAGTGGGCTAACCTGGACACAGTTGATTGGGGCTGGATAAAAAAGGGGAACAGGAAGTAATGAAGGTAGATAGGAAGGTAAAAAGGAAGAAAGCAGGAGGCGTCTGTGAGAGAACTGGATCCGGATTACTCTGACAGCTCTGTATCTCGGTGTGTGACGTGTCAGGCCTGAGGTGACCCTGAGGAGATACGCCGGGTGTATGAAGGACATCGAAGTTTCCCGAACGCCGTACAACCTCCTAAGCAGCTCAGACTACACCGGACTAACCAAGGGCTGCAGCATAGAGGTCTGCCTCTTGTTCTCTTTCTTTTAAAACTCTCTGTATTTCTGCTTTTGTCTCTCTAACCCATAGCCCTGTCTCTCCCATGCTGCAGAACGTCCACACAGTCAGTTTCTCCAGGCCTGGCTTTGTGGAGTTGAGTCCAATGGTGTTTGATGTCAGCTCGGAGATTACGCTGTCCTTCAGCACCAAGAATGAAAACGGCATCATCCTGTACGGCCGAGGCGGAGTGTCCACCCTCACCCACCTCACCCAGAGCACACAGAACATCCAGAACCAGAACCGTTTCCAGAACCCAGGCCGCAAACGCAGGCAGACCGGAGAGGTGAGGGAGTCCCTGGGGTCAAAGCAATAAAGCCAGTTAGAAAAATGTACACACAGAAAATTGGACTGATATGTAGAGGAAGAGGAGAAACAGACAAATAGGTGCCAAGAGTAAGAGGAAGAGAAAGCGTGAGATAGAGAGAGAGAGAGAGAGAGAGAGACAAGAATGGAAAGTGAGAGCAAGGCATCCAAACAGACCAAAACTGAAAAGACAGAAAAAGCGAATCAGAGAGATTGGAGAAGATGATTGGTAGAGCAATGGAGAGCAGGAGGAAAAAAAAAGATCTCGTTAGAAAGACAGAAAAAGAGAGAGACAGGTAGACAGACAAGAATACAGAATCAAACAAGGATTGAGAGAAATTGATAGAAAGATTGGTTGAGAAAAAGAGGGATGGAGAGAGGGAGAGGAGGAAGATGAGTGTCTGCGGTCCTCGGTTCACCATAACAGTGATGAAGCCAGAGGGTTAGTGGTGTGTCTCACATGCTATAAAGGAGATTGATGACTCACCTGTGTGTGTGTGTGTGTGTGTAATTGCTTCTGGCCGATATAAAACAAAACACACTCTCTCTCAAGACCAGCGGCACAAGGATCGGTTTAATTAAAATATGACAGCCTACGTCTCTTTCTCTAATGCCTCTCTCACTCTTTCTTTATCTCTCTCTCGCTCTCTGTCTCTCTCTCTCTGTCTCTTTCTCTCTCTCTGTTTCTTTCGCTCTATCTCGAGGGCATCACATCAATTATGTGGTGCAGGTCGTAGCTTTAACCTGCTCTTCCTCCCTCCCTCCCTAACACCCTCCTTCGCTGCCTCCGTGCGTCCCTTGCTCGTAAAAATAGATTTATTCTCCGCCTCATTGATGGATGGGGTCCAATTTGCACCAGCTCCTCGCGGGACAGCGTCCGAGAGCGTCCCCTTTTTGAAAATCATTATGGGCCCTAAATGAAGTGGACGCGGCCGGGGGTTGTATCCCGCTTCCCTTTTTTATTTTCTCCCCTTTTTACCTTCCTCGCTTGTTCCCGCCACGAGGGCTTTCGAGAATGAAACCATGCTTGTGCATACCCTGCTGTAATTCCGTATCTACTCAAGGAGTTTGTGTGTGTGTGTGTGTTTGTGAGTTTGCGCTCAATCCTGTTGGAAGACACACACTCTACTCTTATAAGAGCTTTTATGGTCAGTCAGGTCAGTCCACGATGGAGTGTTTGTTCCTCTTCAGGTTATGTCAGATTAGATCTTTAGATTAGTTGTGGTGAATGTTATGGTTATGTTATGGAAGGTCATAAAAAGCACAATATTGATGCTAAGACAGGCAGGACATGACCATGAGACACACAATCAAGTTAAACCAGAAAAGTGTGCTTTATTTATGTGCATGGATGTGGATGGTGGAACAATGTTGCTCAATGATGGGCAGTTCATAAAGACTGTGTTTGTGCGTTTCGGGTGCTGCTGTGGCTTTGCTTAGGGAGTCGCATTTGTTGTCTTTCCTCTTTTCCCAATGTCAAGAAGGGAAGGCCCTATCAGCCCTCCCTTTAGCTATCACAGCTTGAGGTTGTCCAGTAAGTGCTGTAAACCTACAGGGCCCCTATCGAGCCCAAAATGCAAAGCCCATTACTCCCAGAGCCTGATGTATTGGGACAGAACTCTAGCATGAGTGCTAGTAGCATTTTGATCATTGGCAAGCATTAGGAGTTTATCCATCAGGGGAATGGGCTAGGTATCAAAATCTGACACCTCACTGATCCTCTGGAGATCGTAGAGTCTTGTCTGGCTTTAGCACCATCACTATGGTGCTGGACCAGAGGATGTTGTATTCTGTACCATTTTCTGTTTCTCAGTGTCTAAGGCTTGACATTGGCTCTTCAGAAAGGCTTCTGCAGAATGGTGACTCCCACGCGGACTGCGGATGTGGTGTTGGATCCTGTTCAGCCAGGGGCAAGGGTGAACCATTTGCTGTAAAGTTCCTCCAACTCTAGCTGTTCTAGACCTAGTTCCACCCTTTTGTGCAGAGGTGGAACAGGGTTCCTACCACGTCACCAAGACCAGGGCCAGGGTTCCTCCGAGTCTGTTGTAGACCTAGTTCTAGAGGCTCTAAGCTTCCTCATTACAACAATGAGTGATATCAGACCAGTTCTGGTGGACTGTCTGGTTGGCTGTCTAGTTAACGATCCAGACCATATGTCTGTGTAGAGGGCATCTCTGTGTAGGTCTGTCTAGCACTGTCAGCTGCACTTTGCTGACCGCTGGCTGACCGTAGCTTGGCTGGCTAGATAGCTGATTCTAGCTGGTTGTCTATCCGACTCTTTGGCTGACTCTGTCTGACTGTCTTTCTGTCTGGCTGGTTGTCTGGCTGTTTCTTTGGCTGACTCTCTGGCTGTCTGACTCTGGCTGACCCTCTGTCTGGCTGTCTTTCTGTCTGGCTGGTTGTCTGACTGTCTGTTTGACTATTTGGCTGTCTATATGACTGTTTGATTAGCTATCTGTCTGTCTGACTGTCTGATTGGTTTTCTGGGTGTCTGTCTTCTAGCTGTCTGTCTGACTGATTCTGTAATTTTTAAGAAGTTCTGTGTAGAATAAGTCCCGGCCTTTACCCTGTCCCTCTGTCTGTCTGTCTGTCTGTCTGTCTGTCTGTAGCCGTATGTGTCAGTGCAGTTGAATAAGGGAGCTCTGGAGGTGCTGGTGTTCAGTGGCAGTAGGAACCCTCGCCGCACCATCAGAAAACCTGATGGAGGGATTTTACATGACGGACTTGAGCACTCACTGCGCATCCGCCGGCACTCAGGAGGGTGAGAGAATCATTCATTCATGTTGTAGTCATCTTTCTCTCGTTCTATTTCTGACTCCTTCTCTGCTTGTTACTATCCCTTTTTTACCTTCTTTCTTTCCACAGCTCCCTTTCTAACAACTTGTTGGTTGCTTTCTCTCTCTCTCTCTCTCTCTTTCTCTTTTCAGTCTCTCACACATTTTCTCTATTTCACCCTTTAGCTTTCTTTCTTTCTTTCTTTCTTTCTTTCTTGCTTTCTTCTTGTTTATTGTTATTCTTGCCATTTGCACCATCTTTCATTCTCGCTTTCATAGCTTTTCTCTTTCCTGTCTCACTTACTTTCTTTCTCTCTTCTTTCGTTCTTCTTTTTAGCAGTAATGATTGGACATTGACAATGTGCATGTGTGTGTGTGTATTAGCTCATTCTCAGTGCAGGTGGACGAAGAGGAGCGACTGGAGCAGGCATTACCCAATGATCAGCCAATCGTTATCCAGAGGCTGTTTGTGGGCGGAGTCCCGGCTGACATGGCAGGTGGCCTGCAGAGACCCGGCCTGCCGTTCGAGGGCTGCATCTGGAACCTTCTGATCAACACGATGTACGTCACACACACACACCTACACAGATATATTTATTCCTTCCATCAGTGAGGATTTTTAATAATAAACATTTCATCTTTAACTCAGCCATTTCATTTTTAAAGGCTCTTTCTCAGGTAAAACTTTATGCCACACTCCCTACCTGTCCATGTTTATAGATAACAGTGTATCATACACTGAGAAAAAAACCACATCAGCAAGTCTGAGACACCGAACAAATCCACAGAGCCAAACTGGTGGCCATATGCTTCCATTACTTAGCTATTCATTAGCTGTATAACTCCAGTAGAGAAATAAAGAAACAAACGTCAAGAAATTCATTTTTGTTTACTATTATGTGGGATTTTTAAAGATTTTTTCTGTAAATCAGACCGTGTGCTCCCCCTACTGGACACCCAGCATCACATCAGCCGATGGATAAAAAGGCCTGAAAACATTTTTACTGCTGTAATAAACTAATTGAGCTGTGTATCAGGGTCGATAATAACATGCTGTAAATCCGATGAGCTGCGTTAGCCATTACTGCTGTACACACAGAGGAAGGTGCAATGCTGCGTGTGTGTGTGTGTGTGTGTTTCATGGTTTAAAATGAGACTCTCGTTTGGCCTGTGGCGCTGTTTTGAGGTGCAGTCATATAAATGAATCGCCGAGTTTTTCTTTCGCTAATGACGAGTATGAATCTCTGTCAGAAAGCCCTTGACCTCAGTGGCAGAGCGTTAAACGAGTGTGTCCTTGCTCATAACCGTGGCCATTATTCACTAGTCGCTCTGGTGTGTGTGTGTGTGTGTGTGTGTGTGCGCGCACTGTGTAGCAAAATTCAACCCCAAATCCGGCCCTTGATATGATATGATAGATTTAACCACAAAAAACTCATTCACATTTCAACCCACTTTCAAGAGAATTATCTCCTAATTATCTGCTAGTTCTTGTTAACAAGTTTATGCTAACAAGTAACAAGCTATCGTCGGCTATTCTGTAGCTAGCTAATCATCTGCTAGCTACTTGGTTAATTAGCAGTTTGCATATGTGATTAGCTAGTCAATAGGTAAAAAGTTATCGCCTCCTTTTTTGTTGCTAGCTAATCATCTGCTAGCTATTTGGTTAATTAGCAGTAAGCATGTGTAGTCAGAGCTCTACACAGATCTGAGCTAAATTCTGACGGAGGAGACAGGGACGCTAAACTCATCTGACCTTCGGGTCCATGTTGTAGATAATGTATCTCATTTGAATGCTAATGTACTTAAAATTCTTAGCATTAAAATGGCCCAGAAGCACAAAATCAAGTTGTTTAAAATGTCTTCTCGCATCGAGACTGTGATTACATTATATTATATAGATTCATTATCACAGCGCTACATTTAAGAGACTTTACATATTAAACTGATTCGGGGACAGAGCTACATATGAGCTTTGTGTCGATTTGTGATGTCACAAAATATGATTGACAGCTTGAAACAATCATGTCTGATATGCAAATTATTAGAGTAGGGAGGAGGACAACGTGATACATGGAAACTTTCAACCAAACCTGTGTGCTAGCTAAACAGATAGCTAGCTAGCTGTGTTAGCTAAAGTAAGTTAGCTATGAACAGATAATGGGTGTCATGGTAATGTTATATTTTGTTAAATAAATCAGTAAGAAAATGATACAAATTGAGACTTCTCATGTTGATACGTGCTAGCTAGTTTACTAGCAGTTAGCTAACAGGCTAGCGATTTGAGACATGAGGAGGACATGGGGGCGTATCCTATTTGCATATTCGTGCATATTCAGATCTCCTGGGATTCTTTTATTAGGAGAAATAAAGAAGTTAATAGTTTGTGTCTAAATTCTGCAAATCTGTCAATCAAATGCAGCCCCATGGACTTCTCCCAGCCAGTGGCCTTCGAGAACGCAGAAATTGGGCGGTGTCCTGATGTAGCCCCGCCCCCTCCACCTCCAGCTCCAGAAGAAGAGGAGGAAGAAGAGGAAGAGGAAGTGACCCCGCCCAAATTACCCACTGATACAGTGAGGCCACCGCCTCCACCTTCCACTGTAAGTCCTGACTGAGGCATTGTGGGTAAAAAAAAAAAAAAGTGGTGCTGGCCAGTGGGTTGGAGAACAGCTGCTGAGAGTAGAAGTGTGTGTGTGTGTGTGTGTGTGTGTGTGTGTGTGTGTGGACGGCTATAAAAATGGAGCACTTTTCCAGGCCATTAGCCTCAAAGATGGGGTGACGACAGGAGTTATATATCGAGACGGATAGTGACACAGAAGTGGAGTGAGATGGATGGAGAGAGAAAGAGAGTAAAAGCTAAGCTACGCTACCTCTTCACCTTCTCCTCCTCTCGACCTGACGCTAACAGCGCTAACGCTAATGCTGATTGTGCTTCTCTTGCTGCCTCATTTAGCAGGTTTATCACCTTAAAGAGCATTTCCCACGAGCAACTCCCTGTTCACGACAGCCACGCCCACTCTGAGCTCATTATACGTGTTTTACATATTCATTTGGCCACCATATTGTTTTTTTTCCTCTGTGCATAAAATGTATCATTGCCTAGTGAGCAAAATTTCTCAGCCAGATTAAGAAAGCTTCTTTAGCTTCGCAAATTATTTAGATATTATTTATTGTAACTTGATGAATAATTAAGTAGGAAAGTTAGCTAGCAAAATGTCTTTTGCTACATTAGCTTGTTACATTAGACCTCATGTCTAGCATTAAAAAGTAATTAGCTAATTTATGTAGTAGATAAATTAGCCAATTTTTGCTGCAAGCATTATCTGTCTAAAAAATAATTAGCTAAAATAGCTAGCAAACATTAACTTGCTAAGTGAAAAATCATTTGCTAGTTTATTTTCTTTGCAAATGTTAGCTAGCCAGATTAGTTTAGTATCTAATGTAGGTTGATGAATCATTAGCTAGGAAAGTTAGCTAGCAAAAATTTCTGTGCAAACATTAGCTTGCTATGATACACTTGTTACGTTAGACCTCTTGTCTATTGATAATTTTAAAAAATAATAATAATTTGCTAAGTTTGCTATATTTGCTATAGGCATTTTCTGGCTGAGTTAGCTTCCATTATTAGCATCTTAGCATCTCTTGCTTTATTTCATGCTATGCAGTCATGTCCAAAAGTCTGAGTGCATGACCAGGAGCTCATTTTTATTTCATCAGTTATAAAGGACATTTAGTTAATATTTATTACAATATAAATTTATAAACAACATCTAAAAATTGTAGGATCTGTTTTGAGCTTAAGTTATTTGATCTGTCAATCAAAGCTAGGAGTTAGGAGTTAGGGGTTAGGAGTTAGGGCTAATTATGGAGCTTGCTAGCAAATACAGCACAATATTGCTGGCTAGGTGTGCTAGCTGTATATTTATTCAGATTAGCTGTTTAATATCAGATATCTCACTGCTAAGGAGGTAACCTTAGCTTGTGAGTTAACTGGCTAACAGGTTAACTGCCACAGTGTGGTTTTAAGTAGCTAGCTTAGCTAAAGTTGTTGAACTTTTTAACGCTAAGCTTTACAACAAGCTAAAGAAGTGAAAGAAAAGGCTAACAGTGATGTAACATGCTACTTTATGTCACTGAGCTACTTCCAGCCATCGTTTATACTAGTCAACATGGCCGCTTCAAACTTTTCCGATTCTAGTTTGAGATTCTGTGCTTGGGTCCTTGGTATGTCGGTAACTATTTTTGCTCAAAATAGCTACTCTTTAGGAGCGAGTGTTTTTTATTGGCTGAAGGCAGGAGGAAGGATAACGCAATAATACGCATTAATAACTGATGAAATGTAAATGAATCGACTAAGGCAGAGGTGCTGATTCCGTCGATCGCAATCCACCCGTCGATCGCAAGACAACCGCTGGTCGATCTTTTTAATAGTTCAGTGTGTGTGTGTGTGTGTGTGTGTGTGTGTGTGGAGGAAGACTTGAGACACAGGCGAGACTATTTTTGCTCACATTTATTCAGTCTGCGCTTTTCAGCGCACTTTCAAATACTCAAAAAAAACTCTAAACAACTTAACTGTAACGAGTCCGTCCCGGACTTTCGCTCCGTCAAGTTTACACTTTATAGCGTGTGGGCGTGTCTCGCAAGCTCCGCCAGCTATATCGCTCTCTCTCTCTGGTTACAGCAGTTATTGAATGTACACAGGGACATAAATAAGTAGACTGGCGGTAATAAGACACAGGTGAGAATCATCACGCGTTACCTGCCGGTTCAACCCGCCTCCTCTCCGTCCAGCTCTGATGCTCGACCACGCCCCTGCTGCTGTTTATATTACTTTTGCGATTTCTTTGAATGAAAATTGATTGCATAACTTTATTTGAATAAAAACAAATCTCTCAAAATAATTTCTCAAACTCCAAATTCAGAGTGTATGTGCATAGAAGTATGAGCACCCCAGTACTATGACCTTTGAACCTGACCGTATAGCAAATTGCTGCATGATGGTGCATTACCCTTTCGCCCTGCTGCTCCTAGGCCACGCCTCCTGCTGATGTCATCACCGTTCCTGCCCTGCCTGTTGATGCCCATCAAACAGCGGTACTGCTATTCTAACACACATACTTATCCACATGCATCCAAATTCTGACAGAGATATATACAACCAAATATTTTAACCAGAACTGTTTACGTTTCCCAAATTTTTAATTAAAAAAAAAAAAAAGTAAATAGATATAAATCAGTCCCTTTAATGAAAACTGCAGCAGTGATAAAGAGCAGAACTCTGACCTCAGTGTTCATGTTGTGTACTCTTACGCCATCTACAGGCAAACTGCAGCACAGCACCTGTAATCCATGTGTGTGTGACAGATACACACAAGTGTTCAGATCTTTTCACACCAACAGTTCAATATTACACACTAATCAAACTGACGTACATCACACGGTACTTCAATGACGTCCTGTTCGTCCAATCACGCAGGTGTCCTGTGCGGCGGAGGCGGAGCCTGAGGTGCTGGATTTAGCGAAGCAGTTTGGTCTCTCGAGGAACAGCCACATGGCGTTCGATTTTGATGACAGGAAGGTGAAGAACAGGTGAACACATCATCATCATCATCATCATCATGAAAAGTTAAATCTAACATCCTAATGGGTTCTTTGGTTTGTTCATCACAGAGGACCTTTAAGGGTTCTACTTCTTCAACAACAAAGCATTTCCTTTTCAGACAGCATCCCAAGTAGAACGCTTTTAGGAAGCTGAGAACATTGTTGATGAAGTCCTGGATTTAGCATGGTCCAAAAAAAATCGCATTATAAATTCTAAGAGCGAAACATATTCCGGTATGCAAATGTCTTCTAATTTGCATATTGCTCGAATATGGATTTCTTGCAGGGTGTAAAGGTGTAGTGCTTTTTTTCCCCCTGTTGCTTAACATTAAAATTATAATTCAATATACAAACAATTTTAGGATGTTTACAACAAGTTCTTGGTGATCCTAATAACCTGCAAGCCATATCACCATGGCAACATGTAGCAATACGGTCAGATGTTTAGTCGTAAATCTGTTCGTGTGTGTGTTTAAGCCTGATCATCGAGTTTGAGCTGAGGACGGAGGCCGATTCGGGGTTGGTGTTTTACATGGCCAGAATAAATCACGCTGACTTTGCCACGGTGCAGGTGAAGGAGGGGATGGCTCACCTGAGCTACGACCTCGGCAGCGGGAACACGTCTGTCAGCGTCCCACGCATCATCAATGATGGACACTGGCACAAGGTTCAGTTTTACAATAAAATGATTAACCTTAACTCTCATTATTCTTAATTTTTGGGTCTTTTACTACTTGCAGTTGCTCCAATTAATTTTGGTTAAACTTTTTTTTATATGTAACAGGAACTTTTTTTTTTTTTTTAACTTTTGGATATAAAAAAGTACTTGAAGATTTTGAACTCAAAAATTACCTATAACATAATATAAATATATATAGAATAAAGTAAAGACAGTTCTGTGGAAAAGTCTTAGGCACATGGAAAGAAATGCTGTAGAGTAAAGATGGCTTCAAAAATAATGAAATTAAATGTTTCTACATTTTAAAAAAATACTATAAAGAGCAGTAAACAGTAATATATATGAAACAAAGTCGATATTTAATGTGACAACTCGTTGCTTTAAAAAAAAACAGTATCTCAGGTGCAGTGTGTGCAGTTTTATAAGGAAATGAGCTGTAAGTGTTACTGAGCATCTTGCAGAAGCAGCCACAGTTCTTCTGGAGACTTTGACTGTCGACTCGCTTCTTATTTCTGCAGCGAAACCCAGCAGCCTTCATTCTGTTTTTATCTGAAAAGTGTCTCTTATGGAATCT
>CM040483.1:1534291-1545310 GCA_022758105.1 Pangasianodon gigas
AATCTATAACAAAGTTTGTACTAAAAGAAAATAGGGTGCCAAGACCTTTGCACAGTACTGTATGTATGTGTGTATATGTAAAATTTTCTAATTTACTGCCTTTAATTATAATAAATATTATAAGTAAGAAATTATATGAAAACACACTAACCTTACAGTGCATCATGCTAAACTGTTGGCTGTAAGCTTCCATTGTTTGTTAGCTAAAGAAGCAAACTTCACACACTGTATATGTCGTAGCTGATTAACTGCATTTGGACATTTATTGTGTGTGTGTGTGTGTGTGTGTGTGTAGATTAAAGTGCGTAGGGATAAACAGAGAGGCATCTTGACTGTAGACGGCCGTTACATCAAACATACCGTGAGCCCGAAGAAAGCTGACATCCTGGATGTGGTGGGGAAGCTGTACGTGGGAGGTCTTCCTCTGAACTACACCACCAAGCGCATAGGACCGGTACTGCACACACACACACACACACACACACACACACACACACACACACAAGTAAACCTTTTTGGCTCAATTTCAATAAATATCAATTAATTGCATAAAAGATTTTTGCTAAAATTCATTTCTGTAGCTATTTTATGAATACAGAACATTACACTCTATTACTGTGTGCATCAAAACATCATAACAATTAACTACAAATAACTGAATTAATTACTAACGTTCTTGCATTGCTGTGTGTGTGTGTGTGTGTGTGTGTGTGTGTGTGTAGGTGGTGTACAGCATTAACGGCTGCATCAGAAACTTCCGGATGACGAATGGGCCGCAGGATCTGGAGAATCCCAGCTCCAGCTACCGCGTCGGCTCGTGTTTCAGCAAAACGCAGAGCGGCTCGTACTTCAGTGGCACAGGATACGCTAAAGCAGGTTAGCACGGGCTGTGTTCCAAATCACACACTGCACTACTAAAGAGTGTTAAAGAATAGTACACGACCTTATAAAGCCACGGCTGCGTCTCAAACCACAATAACGTTTTACAGTGAGCACCTACAGAGTCGGGAACGACGTGACGGTGGAGCTGGAGTTCCGCACCAGCAGCAGCACCGGAGTTCTGCTCGGAATCAGCGGCCAGACAATGGACGGACTCGGCATCGAACTCGTCAACAGCAGGGTGAGAGAGAGAGAGAGAGAGATGGAAAGCAAGATGAAGGAATAGAGGGTGTTGAAGGAGGGATGGAAGAAAAGTGTGATAGATGGAGTTAAAGAAGGAAGGAAAGAAAGAAGGAATGAGATATAGAAGAAGAGAGGAAGAGCGTTATACAGACAGCGAGAGAGAGAGAGAGACGGAAAGAAAGATGAAGGAATAGAGGGTGTTGAAGGAGGGATGGAAGAAAAGTGTGATAGATGGAGTTAAAGAAGGAAGGAAAGAAAGAAGGAATGAGATATAGAAGAAGAGAAGAAGAGAGTTATACAGACAGCGAGAGAGAGAGAGAGAGAGAGAGAGAAAGAGAGAGATGGAAAGCAAGATGAAAGAATAGAGGGTGTTGAAGGAGGGATGGAAGAAATGTGTGATGGAGTTAAAGAAGAAAGGAAAGAAAGAGGGAATGAGATATAGAAGAAGAGAGAAGAACGTTATACAGACAGAGTGAGAGAGAGATTGGGAGGTGAAGGAGAAGGAATAGAAAGGTGTCAATGAAAGAGGGATGGAAGAGAGAGGAGGGGATTTTTGAGAGGAATGAGAAGAAAGAGGGAATAAAAGATGTTAAAGAAAGAGGGATGGGAGAGAAGTGGGAAGGGGTGACAGGAAAGAGGGAATAGGGGAAGAAAAGTGTGAAAGAGGTGGAGTTAAAGAAGCTATTAGAAATGAAGGAAAAGAGAAGAAGGGATAAAAGATGAAAGGATGGAAAAAAGAAGAAGGGAGAGTGGAGTAAGGAGGGAAAAAAGACCAAATTTAAGAGTAAGAGTTAATTGTGTTCTCTCTTTCTTTCTCTCTCTGTTTTTCTCTCCAGCTCTACTTCCACGCTGATAACGGAGTGGGGCGTGTCACGGCCGTCTCCCAGGGGGCGGAGCTTTGTGATGGACAGTGGCATTCCATCACCGCCCACAAACTGAAGCACCGTCTCGAGCTGATCGTGGACGGCAAAAAATCGGAAGCAGCCAGTCCAGATGCTAGCTCCGCCTCCGCTGACACCAACGACCCTGTCTACGTGGGCGGATACCCTGGTGCGTCAATCAAACCGTTGCTATGGTGATAGAATGTTAAAATTGAGTTCTGCAGATCGGATGTGGAAAAGCTTTGATTTTATTATACAGACTGACAGAATTAGTGCACGAGGAAGTCGCAGTGGATTACTGATGTAAATTGCTGATGTAAATTACGTACGCAGATTAAAGGCGGTGACGTAAACCTTTTCGCAAACTCGAGTTTCCGATCCTGCAGCGAATATCTAATACAAAACCAAATTTACTGCCATTATAATAAATCATAACTATGAAAAACTTTCCGATTATTTTGAGACACTGAAAAAATGGTAAATAAGAAACCACGATAATCCATAATAACAATTCCGAGGAACAAGCGAGAGTCTGAGTCGCAACGAGAACCGAAGGCAAACACGGCTTTGACTTAAGGAGCTATAAAAGATGCTAAAACTCTAAAATACTAAAAATACTGAGACACAAACTAGTAAAGAATGAACACAAAACAGGTGGACACAATCGGATAACAAACCAGAACAACGAACCACATGGAGCTTGTCGCTATGGGAACCAGCAGGCATCTGTGACAGTAATCACGAGTTTCTGCAAAATTTAATACCTGCCCTTCATTCGTACTGATTTACACACAACACACAATCTTTATTTCTGATGTGACTTTCAGGCTGGTGATAAATCAATCGATTTGCATTGACTCCGCCCACTATTTCACAATCGTATATCGAAACACCCCCAAATTACATATTCATTAAAATAAAAACACGCAAAAACAGACGAGTGCTTTTTCTCACGTTAAAGACACAAATACTCTGTAGAGCCTGTTAATGGGTTTATGAGGAAACAAAAGGCGAAGCATATTGTAATTTTGTATTTATCTCCCTTGTGTGTGTGTGTGTGTGTGTGTGTGTGTGTTACAGAGGACCTGAAGCAGTTTGGTCTGACCATCAACACTCCCTTTAAAGGCTGCATGAGGAACATAAAGCTCATTAAAGCAGGAAAAGTTCTGGAGGTTCAGCTCAACAAAGCGCTGGAGATCAAAGGCGTCCAGCCTCTCACCTGTCCTGCTGCCTAGACACACACACACACACACACACACACACACTTCTCTCATCTAACCACTTGTCATCAGAAAGTGATTCAGCTCTGAAGAAACTCCAAACACATCTTTTACGCAGTAGAAGAACATGAACCCAAACCGAATCAGCCAAAGACACAACATATGATTTTTATTTTATTATTATTATTTTTTTTTTTGTTAAGCTTTCCCCTCTTTCTATCTCTACTCCATTGAATCTCAGCTGCCTAAGAAAACACAAACAGATAGAAGTATTCTCCATTATCCTGGAGACATCCTTAAAAAATGTGTTTTTCTGTTTTTTCTACACTCGGCCTCCATGTTGCATCGATTTTTAAATTAACACATGGCTCATAAATTGCTAATAAATAACTAAAGATAAACGCAGTCCAGTGATAAATCCGGCTTTCACTGATTATTATTATTATTATTAGCAGTAATTTTGGACAAGGTTTGTGTAGCTATAGACGCAACTTTGTTACTATACTTAAGCATCATTTCAGGGGATTTGTATTTTACCTGACTCTAAATAAAAATGACTGTTTGTGCTTTTACTTCTCATTTCATTTATACCTTTTAAAATCATGACACAAACAGGTTTTTTTTTCTTTTCCTTGGATATCAGTTCACTTCGTCATATTTCTGTGTATTTTAACGTCATTTATCAGCTATATTTAAAACATCCGACAATTTCTTAAATATAATTAAACTGAGTTTTTTTTTAAAAAATCCATCAAAAATGAAAGTCAGATTTTGTTCAATTTCTAATTAATGAAGTCCTAAGGAAAAGTACAAACATTAGCCCCACCCCTAAATCACCATAACTCCGCCCCTACACCTGACCCTCGTTAACTTTTCATTATAAATCGAGTCATGTGACTCGTTACAAATCATTAGTGGTGCACATTGACTAGTCCCATACCATCAGTAAATGTTTCTGTGGTAGTATTTTATTAGACAAACTCAAAATTATTAAGTGTATATCACTTTTATTGATTTAAATTTTTTTTTTACTATATAATTATTTGTAATTTTGACATTACAAACTCTTAGTGTCTCTCATTCAAGTTGCTTGTCACAATGATATTTGTATTTAATAAGATATAAAACAAAACAGTAATAATGAACGTTTTTAATGGCCACATAAGCTTTTTTATATAATAGACAACGCATTTAAACTCTCTCTTGTATTTACTGAATCAGGTATCAAAGGAATCGAATCCCTGAATGAATCGATTCAGTAAAATGACTCACTAGCTGCGTGGATTAGCAGAGCAGCTTTAACGGATTAATACTACCGCGAAATAAATCTCATTTCTCCACACAGCGACTGAAATTAACTAATAACACTATTAAAGTGTCCATATGTCCTGAATACCTCTAAAATCCTAACTGTTAGTAGTTTATTTTGGTTAGTTTCCTTCAAGCATCTAGTCAAAACACAACAAAATGTCTGTCAGTCGTCTCCGGCGTGTCACACTAAAAGCAGTCCGGACTGCAACACGTCCCTGTTAAGTGCAATTACAGCAATGTGGAAGACTTTTATTGGCGTAATGAATGTATGATTATTTCATGAATTAATATCTAACTGATCTCTATTAATCCTAAATGACGGATATGGATTTATTACTAAAACCTACAAACAGGATGTGTGTGTTATTTTCCAATTTGTATCCACAATGCTTAGAGAAATAATATTACTACTAATAACACAAGTCTCTGTTTACACAGGTTTTCCACAGATATAAAGACATTTATTTATTTAGAAGTCATAAAAGAAATAACGTGCATTAATCTGAGCTTCAGGAGACTTTTCAAAGAATCATGAGAATTACAAAGAACCATTATTAGAGTCAATAAAGAAATGAATAATATGCACTAAAAGGAGAAACTTTTCGTTTAGGAATAATCATGCTGAAATCAGTAGAAGATTTGAATAAGATCATTTGTGATCAACTTGTATACGTTAATTACCTTAATTCTTTAAAGTTTTGTCACAGTTGAGGATCAGTGAGGACGTACACATGAATTATTAATTGAAACTATCTAGGCTTGTTCGATAATGAGTTTTTCCTGCTCGTGATTTTCCATTTTTAAAAAAATCATGATAAAAGATTTAATTGTCCAGAACTGATATCCTAAAAAGACAGGAAAGTGAGAAGTGAGCATTTCCACCATCTCAGGTTTAAGTAAAGTAGTGGAGGTATAATAATATACCATGGGCATTAATATGGATCACATAACCTCACAGTTGTTCCTGATTTATACAAAACAGACGTAGGCGTGTATAACCTGAACCCAGCGTATAGAGGCTGAGTGAATGTGGTGTGGACTCTGTGGAGGAGCTTCATCATCAGTCTCAAAATTACTTAGATATTAATATTTAAGCCTTTAGTTATTAGTAAAATAACTAACAACAATTATAATATATAAATATAATATCATATCATTGCTGGGCAAACATATGTTTATTTGTTCACGGCCTTGCTGTGGACATTTAGTGGTTGTGTTCACCAATGTACTTATTCTTTTGTCATCTATGTGTTGATTGTTGTTTTGTTTTTGTTTTTCTTATTACTTTACTGTTTTTTCATTTTTATTTCAGATTTACAGGTCCACTCCTGTTCTCCCTCTATACTCGAGCTCTTCTATTGTGTTCATATCCTCACATGGGTTTTCATACCACTGCTATGCAGATGACAGTCAACTCGTCCGTTCCTTCCCTCCCTCAGACACTCCTGTTTCTGCTCGGATATCAGCATGTCTGGCAGACATCTCATCATGGATGACAGCTCATCAGCTGAAACTTAATCCCACTAAAACTGAACTGCTGTTCATCTCAGGTGATTCATCCCCATCTCAGGATCTTGCAATCTCCCTAGACAATTCTCTGATCTCGCCTTCGGTTACTGCACGCAACCTTGGGGTAACCATGGACAATCAACTGTACTTCTCCTCTCACATTGCTAATCTGACGCGCTCATGTCGATTTCTCCTTTATAACATCAGAAGAATTCGTCCATTTCTTTCCACACAGGCCACTCAGGTGCTTGTTCAGTCCCTTGTCATTTCGAGACTGGACTACTGCAACTCACTCCTGGCAGGTCTGCCTCTGAGCGCCATTCGTCCTCTGCAACTGATCCAAAATGCAGCTGCACGATTGGTTTTCAACCTTCCTAAATTTTCCCACACCACCCCATTGCTGCGCTCCCTCCACTGGCTTCCTGTAGCTGCCCGCATCAGGTTTAAAACACTGATGCTTGCCTAAAAAGCCAAAAACGGACCAGCACCCACTTATCTCAAAGCACTTATCACACCTCGAGCGCCACCACGCTCCCTCCGATCCTCTAGCACTGCTCGACTGGTCCCACCATCTCTCAGGGTACAAGGAAGACCTGCATCGAGACTCTTCTCTATTCTGGCACCAAGGTGGTGGAATGAACTTCCCCTAGATGTCCGAACAGCTGAGTCACTGGCAGTCTTCAAACGTCGTCTAAAGACTTACCTCTTCCTAAAGTACTTAAATTAGCACTTTAAAAAAATTTTATTGTCTGAGCGCTTGTCTATTACCTCCCCAACAGAGTTTTGGACTGATGGTATTCCTAGTTTGTGACCTAGTGAGCCAATATCAGAATGTATTTTTGATAGACTTCAGAGCACTTTTGTAAGTCGCTCTGGATAAGGGCGTCTGCCAAATGCCATAAATGTAATGTAAATGTAAATATTTATTTTTGTTTGTATTGTATGTTAGGACCCCCTTGAAAACAAGATGGTTCATCTCAAGGGGTCTATCCTAAAGAATAAACTTGTACGTCATAACAAATTATTTTGGATCACATAACGTCACAATTACTCTGTGAACCCCAAACCCAGCGTACAGAGGCTGAGTGAATGTGGTGTGGACTCTGTGGAGGAGCTTCATCGTGTCAGAGACGCTGTAGAAGGACAGAGTTCCTGCCCTGTGATCCACATACACTCCTATTCTGGAGGATGATGGAACTCTGAGATCAGTCTTAATGTTGTTGTGATAGAAAATGAGAGAAGAAGAAAAACACTCCAGACTCCAGGACTGATTGTTACGTCCAAACCTGCACTCATCACCCCGTCCTTTCCTTCTGATTCCTTTGTATGAGACTGATATGAACACACCTCCATCACCGCTCCACTCCACCTCCCAGTAACAGCGTCCACACACACTCTCCTTACACAGCACCTGAGGCCAGGAGTCAAATCTCTCTGGATGATCAGAGTACTGCTGCTCACTCATACTGTATCTCACCGCTCTGTTGTTCTCGGACAGAATGAGGTTACGATGTACCGTGTTGGGATCCAGAGTCAGATAACAGAAATCTGAAATAAAAGAAAAAACAAAGTGAAAAATATGAACATGTTTAAGTCACAGGATATATTTCTGTGAACACTGTGACAGCTGTGTGTACAGATATTTCAAATCTTTTTACCAGAGGCCAAAAAAAATATCATTTGCACCTGTTTTGGGGTTTCCGTGTTCAGCATTGAATTTATTTGTGATGTCACACTCCACAGTACTGGTTAATGGCTCATAAAAAAATGTAGAAACTCAGGGCTTTAAGAATTTGCAGTTTTTCTTAAGTATTTCTTTTTTTACCCAGCCTACTAGGTAAAAAAAATTGTTATAATTTTATTGTGGCAGTTTTTACTACCGAAAAAGCTTTAGTTGTGCTGTCCGTTTTATCTCTGTGCCAATGTTATTATGGAGAGGTGTGAATTGTTTGCCCATTAGGGGGTTCACACCCCTCCCCTTTCCCATCGCATTGCTCACCTGCAGCTAAACACAGCGTCACGATACTCTACATACAGAAACCCAACAGTGTTCTTATTAATCTTATAATAGACTTGTGATAAAATAGTTCATTTGCTGATTGAAAATGTCCAATAAGATGATTTCCATTCTGCTGGTGTAGTGGAACGCCAGTGTACTGCGAGAAAGGGTTAAAGGGTAAATAAAATCAATCACAGAGGGAGAAAAGGTTCAGCTTTAGATGATTTATACATACATTTCAGATAATCTTCTTTCCTTTTTGGCTCTGAGGGTAAAATCTGAACGTGCTCAACTGTGGAGACAGAAATAAAATGGTCCAATGGTAAAACCCCTAAAATCAGACATTAATGTAAATCATTTAACATGAGTGTTAAAAACTCTAAACTGTGCAGAGCTTTGGTGCTCAGGAACGAAGACTGACACCTCGACATCACTCTGTCACTGAACGAGTAAAGACATCCATCATTGTGTTTTTCCATCAGGAACAGCTCCTCTTACCTTGTGGAGGGATTTTACTGAATTTCTCCTCACAGAATTCCTCGAGTCTCTTCTTCAGTTCTGAGAGAGAATTCCTCACTCCATCAAATGAGAGATGTTGATGTACAGTGATGCTGGACGTGCGAAAATCTGGTCTTTCAAATGGGGGAGACTGACGTCCAGAAGCTAAAGCCTACAAAAACAATTTAAACTTAAAACAAATGTAAACAGCATGCATAAGCAATATTAGACATTTAGCCTCTAACTAGAGTTACTACATCACAACACTGACTATCACTTATTCCATCACTACATTACCCAACATGCAGCTGCTCTAGATGGCTGCCTTATCAGGCTTATGAAAAAATGAACACACACACAGCTCACTGAGACAGAGCAAGAGAGAGAGTGAGAGCGAGAGAATGAGAGAACAGCTTGTTAATATACACTCACAATTAGGCCACATTAAATTGCTCATTGCCCACACTTCCATCAAACTCCCACTAAATCACACCCTCACCTGCCACACTTGTGACATCAAGGGACCATTACAGTAACAGTAAATGTCCCTTGATGTCACAAGTGTGGCAGGTGAGAGAGTGTGTGAGGAACAACTAGCTCTGTAGATCAGACAGTGAGTGTTACCTGGAGGAAATTAATGTCATCGTGTGTGTGTGAAAGCTGCTCCAGATCAGTGACTCTCCTCTGAAGATCAGCAACCTCCTGCTCCAGTTGCTCCAGGAGTCGTTCAGCTCGACTCAGTTCAGCCTTCTCCTGAGCTCTGATCAGCTCCATCACCTCCGAGCGCTTTTTCTCCATGGAGCTGATCAGCTCAGTAAAGATCCTCTCACTGTCTTCCACTGCTGTCTGTGCACTGAGCTGTTAGGAGACACACACACAAGATTTAAAGCTCATCTATCATTCCCTCTCTTACTGGGACTCTAAATGGCTCGTTGTCCATGTTGTGTGTGTTTCTAGGAGCAGCTCTGTCTCTGCTCACTGCTCACCTTTATAGTGTTCACAGTCTGTTTCAGCTCCTGCACCTTCTTCTGCTTCTCCTGGATTCTCTGCTGGGATTTCATCTGCTCCTTCTTTAACTCACTCTGAGGGCAAATCGGTAATATCCATGAGATTATAAATTATGAGTGGGTAAATGTTAATGGTAGCTAAAGAGTTAAAGTTCTCTGTTTTGTGTGGACTAGTTTGCGTTGTAAAATGGGTGTTGGCTGATCAAAAGTTCACTCATCTGATCTGATTATGATTAACACTAGGTGAGGATACCTGTACTTAACATGCATGTAAACACATAATATTAAACTTTAATAAGACATTTCACTATCGAATCACAATTTAAATCCTGTAACTAAGTCATAGAAATATAATTAGGATGAGTTCTCACCTGTTTCTCAGCTCTTCCTGCTGTAACTGATACAATGTCATGGCCTTTATGTTTATCCAACATGCACAAAGAGCAAATACATATTTGATCAGTATGGCAGTAGATGTTCAGCACTTCATCATGTTCAGAACAGATCTTCTCTTGTGGTTTTGCTGAGACTTCAATTAATGTGTGTTTTTTCAAAGCAGAAATTTCAAGATGAGGTTTAAGATGAATTTCACAAAGAGAAGCCAGACACATCAGACAGGACTTGACGGCTTTGTGTTTCCTCCCGGTGCAGAAATCACACTCCACATCTCCAGGTCCAGTGTAACATTGAGAAGGAGAAGCAGCTTGGACTTTAGTCTTCTTCTTCAGTTTCTCCACCACTTCAGCCAGCATGTTGTTTCTGCGTAGAACAGGCCTTGGAGTGAAAGTGTCTCTGCACTGAGGACAGCTGTAGACACCATTCTGATCCTCCTGATTCCAGCAGCCATTAATACACACCTTACAGAAACTGTGACCACAGGGGAGAGTCACCGGATCCTTCAGGAGATCCAGACACATTGGACAGATGAACTGGTCCTGATCTACTGAAGTACTGGCTTCAGCCATTTTCCCGAACTCACACACCGAGAGAGAGAGACAGAGAGTGTGTCATGTGAAGTTTGATTTGCACTAAATGAACTTTCGACTTCTGTGTTTATTACACTATAACAGAAAGAGTGAGAGTAGGTGGAGCTTTATAGAGAGATAGTGCAGGCTATAAAGGAGGATGGAACAGCTACATAAAAGAGTGAGATGTGTAGGGATTCAGCATTTAACTTTCATGACTATTGGTGATGTAATGTGATTAATTAGTAAATTAATTAGTTAATGGAAGAGGACGAGTGTTTGCACATTTTCCTATGGATCACATTACAAAAAAAGCACATTAGATCCTTCTTCATCAGTTGTGTTTCGGTGAGAACAGCTTTATGCTAGCAGCTTCTTCAAATCCTGTGTGAATAGAAAATAATCACATACTGTATATCTGTGTTTGTTTAGCAAACATGCACTAAACCTTGTCCTGGAGTAAAAGGAGTTTAATTGTATAACTGTAACATTGTAACAATGACACTC
>CM040483.1:1565252-1595893 GCA_022758105.1 Pangasianodon gigas
GTGTGTGTGTGTGTGTGTGTGTGTGTGTGTGTGTAGAGGAGCGCTGTCTGGATGAGGAGACGTACATGAAGGCCCTGCTGGAGCTCAACCCCACAGCCGAGTGGGTCATCAAGTCCGTCCAGCGCTAACGCTCACTCCACGACCTGCCAATCAAGCAACTGACCAATCACAGGATGAGCATGAGATTAAAGGGAAAGTTCCACTTCTTCCACTCTCGATCTTTTCCAGTCATCTTCTGCAGGCCGTATGAGAGCGAGTCTGCTTTGCACTTTGAAGCGGTGTGGGCGTAGAACGCCGACTTGGGAATGTGATTTTTTTTAAGTGAGAAATTTGCGCTTTAATATAAACATGACGGATCAGCGAACACTTTAATGCAGAAACTCGCACGAGTGTGTAGCAGTGAAGTGAAGAAGCGGTCGGGAGAAATGATCAGCGTTACAAATGATCAACATTTTGTTTTTTATGCATGACTGAATACTGTTTTTTTTTTTTTTTTTTTTGCATATGTATAGATCTAAGAAATCATCAGCCTGACAGCTTGGCTTTAGCAGTACTGTACTACAGGAGGAAAATACAGCCACAACGGTTTATCATGATATCTTTAAAACATCGAATGATAACGATATAGATCACATATACACGTTTTTATAGAAAGACATGCTGTGGAGAACACAAAGTGGGCGTTTCTCAATATTGCTGAGGTTTTAATTTTAATTCTTTTCAACTGCAATAGAAAAGTTGAAATTTGTTCTAATACACACCAGGGCTGGGACGATGTATTGAAGTATCATAAATACAATTAACATTATTGCTACGATGTCATAAAAATCATCATCATCAAATTCCCTATTTAAAAAAAAAAATCATTCTTAGTAGAGAATTGAACAATAGTGATATTAAAAGCGCTTGATCCACATACGTTATCATTTTCAGTGTATGATATTAGCATGATTAGTACGATATATCAGTGCGGCGGTGTATCGCCATGACGAAATCATTAAATAGTTAAACTGTTAATGTTAGTCGGTTTGAAAATGAGAGAAAGTGGCATTTCTATGTTGTGATAAACCACTGAAGTCCACTTTAAAGACATTCTCACGTTCTGATTGGTCAGAAGGTGTTGATTCATTTTCTATAACAGCAGCTCTGACAGTAGCGCAGGTTTATATTAATGCGCTCATTCTAATATTTTATCGTTTCTATAGCAACGTTTCTATAGCTCATTCACAGGGAATTGTACAGTGGGTTTTCTGTAAGGAGACGTTTATGTATCATTTATGGAAGGAGTCTCCAGTGTCAGCGCTTTGTAACAGTCAGAGGTGAAGCTGTAGGTTTAAGTTTTCTGAAGTTTTTCTTCAGGACAGAGGAGTTTATGCTTCTTTGCAGTTTCTCGGTAACATGCGTAACAAGCTGCGTTTTTTTTTTGTCTTATTAACTTCAAGAGAGAGAAAAAAGAGAGGCTGGTGAGAGAACGAGTGTTTATAGCTGCTGTAACGTAAGTGAGAAAAGGAACTAACTTGTTCTGCAGACATTAAATGTAACTCTAAAGGAATAAAACGTATGACGTTGTTCTTTAAGAAATTGGGAAAGTGCTATGGTGGGAGAGGAATGAAATACTTCGAGACATGCTGTTATAGGAAAAGAATGAGCTTTTGGGTGATGACAGTAACTTTTATTCCTAACGGGATGTGACGTGTCGGGAGATAGAGCAGGAGATAGAACAAAACTGCAGTGTGGATTGGGAGCCGCTGCACTGCTGTACAGAACATAAACACGCCGTGTATAGAGCTGATAAAGCAGAATCACTTAGCCTGTTAGCTGTCAGCTAGCAAAAGAAACACTCTGTAAAATAGATTACGAAACGACACATTGCACATTTAGCACATTTTTTCCACAACATAATTTAACACTTGCTTATGAAGCTAATGTAATTTTAATATTGCATCTTTTCTACATAAACATGGCTGCTTTTTTTCTCTGTGGTATCCACATAATAGTTCAATTCTGCGAAAAAATCCCTTCATCATCATTCAATTACACAAACTGAATGCTGTCCACTCTGTTCTGGGGTATAAACAATTTGGGACACGGCAGAAAACTGCACGCTAGCTAGCCAGCTAGCAAACAACTACACAGATTAGCGTAGACTGGTCTGAAAATGTTCAGATCTGATGTAATCATTTAAAAAATCAGTTATAAATATTTACATAAGTACTGAATGCTAATAATTGACTCCTTTAATATTTGAGTAATATTTCATATTAAGCAAAGCTCAACAAGCCCACATCTTTTTTTCTCTTCTTGTTAAATTTAAATTTGTCATTGCAAACTTCAGTAATTTTAGGGCTGTATTTATCATCCTTTGGAGGAAGCAGGATCAAAAACAGCTTTTACGTGATTGGCCGTTCAGATCTGCTGCTCTCCAGTGCCGTGAAGAGTTGTACAGTGCAAAAGGTTAGAAAGATAAAGCTAAAGCAGCACTGTAAATGAGGAAAGTGGAGCTTGGGATTGTTTTCATGTTTGAGGAGTTAAAAATGTGGGTGAACATGATGTAGTGTGCCATGAAGCCCTACTGAGCAGTCACCCGAGCGTGTTCGCACATTAATGACGAACCGTAATGTCTTCACACCAGTGACAGGGTTTTTTGGCTGCAGGCACATTTTAGTGAGAAACTGGAGAAAGAGCGGCTATTTCCCCAACATCGTTCAATCAGAAAATGAATTCGATTACGTTAGTGTAGTTATTAATATTACAGATTCGATTACGTTAGTGTAGTTATTAATATTACATGTTAAAAATCAGCATGGTGATAGCAAGTTACTCTTTTAGCTACTCTTTAACCTTGCATGTCACAGAAATAACTTTTTTTTTTCCTTCCACGTCTATAATAATGGCTGCGTTTTTCACACTTCTAAATAAAACCCTCTGATTCCAGAAGCAAAAATCTCAAAAACACATCTGTTCATCACTAACAAAGATGGCAGACGAAAACTGATCTATATTCCAAACTGCAGCGCATCTAAATCTTTCTTATAAATGTACAGGACCGAAAGAAACGATCCACACTCATCTCATTCTGCAGGTGGACTGAAAGTAGAGTAGAAAAGGGATTAATGCTGCTTAGAACTTGGAAAAACCTGACTTCTGGCGAATGAGGCTACAGCCACATTAATCCGGATAAATTTGAAAACGCATCTTTTTCTCTACGTTTTGGCCTTCAGTCCACACTGAGACGGCGTTTTTGTCCAGCGACAACGAAGCTTTTCAAAAACACTCTCCCAATTGTATACATTCGAAAACGCTGTTTTCACATTGTTGTAGTGTGGACTGAGAAAACAGAGATATTCAAAACCGTATTTTTAGTCATGTGATGCAGTCATGTGACCCATTCAACTCAAAACAAACAAGATGGCGGATGATGTTGTACTGCAGTTGTTGCGCCTGCTATCCAGTTTAATAGTGTTGTTAAAGATTAATGTCACTTTGTACAACCTTTAGATTGCATTTTTTCAGAGGAGACAGAATGTAATAAATAAATATGTAAATAAACGCTGACGGAAATGATGCAGGCCAAAGTTTCTTACGTTTTTACGCATGCTCAGTATAGGGATGTGAGCGTTTTCAGACATTTCAGTGTGAATGAGCAATTTTTGGAAAAAGTTTGAAAATGTCAGTGTAGATGGATTTCGTTTTAAAACGAAAATGCAGTTTTCAAATCTATTCGGATTAATGTGGACGTAGCCTCAGAATTCCCAGTCAGGAACTAAATCCACCTAGCCCGAGTTCTCTCACATAAATACACTCTATATATCACATTCTACCTGAAAGCACTTGATTTTACTTGATATGTAGTTTCTGATTTGTGAAAAAGTGTTTAACAAGTTTGTAATTTTAGACTTGTAATGTAATTCCGTTCATTTCAATCCCAATTTGACTAACATGATAAGACCATTGCGACAGATGTTGTGACAGATAACTTTTCTTCACTAATCGCACAGAAATAATTCAGATAGACCTTCTTTATCTGTGTAGCAAATTCAGAGACTAGCCAAACAAATGTGACCCTCCTCGGGACATCCGTGTTTCTCTGAGCAGAAGCACTAGAAGGTCTTTAGACTGGAATTTGAACAACTGGAATTTCAGCATCATTTGAAGTTTAATAAGCTCATTTGATGATTCGAATTTTTTTAATTATGTGTTCATTAATTCAAAACATGCACAAGAACTAATTTATTAGTGTTTCTAAGTAACAGAAATCAAGCCCCATGATTTATCACTTGCTAGTGTGAACACAGGATCAGAAGTGAGCTGTATAACATAAATATAGTGCATATAATATCCTCGACAGTTGCTAATAAACTCATAATATAATGTAATAATATACATTTATTCATTTTTCTGATGCTTTTAACTACTAACGCATACTCAGATAGAATCCAATCCCTTTGCTTAAAGGGTCTAATGACGGCTCTCTGGACTGAACTACCGCTGTCCCAACGTAACGAAGAGCGTCTGTGGTTCACACACTGCTCTCAGTGGGAACTAAAACACTCTTTGAGACCTAAGACACTGGGAGAACCTCCCAAAATAAAACCATTCAGGTTCCAATCTGCAGTTCTGTAGTGGTACTTCTACATGAAGGAACACATCAGCAGGTCTGCATGCGTATAAAGTCCTGGAATTTGCCTGTGGAAATTTGATCTTTTGCCGTTTTTATTGTTAAATGATGTAAAGTTGACATTTCAAATGAATCAGGTGATTTTTTTTTTACTATTGTTGTGACTGTTTTATACTGTGAATATGATCAAAAGTGACTGCTGATGTTCATAAATAACCACTAAACAATGTTTTGTAAATAAATGTAATTGCACATTTCACACTGTGTACTGTATCTTCACTGGGTATGAATGAAGTGTGTATCGACTTTTAGGATGCTATATTAGGACGCTACACATATTAGTCCATTTGTCGAGTGTGAATCAGAGTGAATTGATTCATTTGCTATGTGGTTTATTTGTTTTCACACCACACACAATTAAATTAACCAAAAAGCAAAAAAAAAGAAGCGGCACATAGGGCTGAAAACTACCTCATAAAACTCGTCAATATGTCAAAAAGCTAAACAAATCTTTACCAAATGTGGGTATGAATCACAGAAATTACCCCAGCGTGAAAGGACATGGAGGCAGCGCTAAGTAAATGTATAGATAATTATATCTTTAACAAGTCTCTAAACCTGATGCTGCTAAACAAAATCCAGTGTGAAAGTGCACACTATCATAATTTTATCATGATTGTCAGTGCGAAAGTTGTTCAGGTTGATGAGAACAATGTGAGTTTCGTACATATACGTACAAGTATGTTCAATATATGCACCAAGTTTATGTATTGTGTAAAAGGGGGCGCTACAGAGCCCCTCCCACCATGCCCATGTGCTACCCTTTGCCCGGACCTAATGGCTGACAACCACATTTCATGAGTTTTTGAGCATGTTAAAGGCCCCAAAAGCCCCCGAAACCTTTAAAAAAAAAAGTAATACTAATAAAAAAATAAAAATCCTTAGGAAAACAATAGGGCCCTGTGCACTTTCAGTGCTTGGGCCCTAATTAAAACTGAAAAGCACAAAATAAAGAAAAAGGCAATACTGTCAGGGATATACATCAAGGCCCCATTTTGAGAACCACTGAACTTAAATACTAATTAAAGGACATTATCAGAAAGGTATATAGAATTTTAGAGCATGGAAAACATTTTAAAAATATTTGTTAAAATACTTTCTATCATGTTTTAACAAAACATAAAATTTGGTGAATTATTAAAGGTATATCTTTAGGCTGTTGCTCCTCTCTCTCTCTCTCTCTCTCTCTCCGCCCCTTTGTTTTTTTTCTCCCATGATGAAACAGGAACCACTCATACTGATTTCAGTGAAAACGAAACTGATCTCTGAGTGCTGTTCGCTCTCTCAGTGTGTGAGTTCAGGAAAATGGCTGAAGCCAGTATTTCAGTAGATCAGGACCAGTTCAGCTGTCCAGTGTGTCTGGATCTCCTGAAGGATCCGGTGACTCTCCCCTGTGGTCACAGTTTCTGTAAGGTGTGTATTAATGGCTGCTGGGATCAGGAGGATCAGAAGGGCGTCTACAGCTGTCCTCAGTGCAGAGACACTTTCACTCCAAGGCCTGTTCTACACAGAAACACCATGCTGGCTGAAGTGGTGGAGAAACTGAAGAAGACTAAACTCCAAGCTGCTTCTCCTGCTCACTGTTACGCTGAACCTGGAGATGTGGAGTGTGATTTCTGCACTGGGAGAAAATACAAAGCCGTCAAGTCCTGTCTGATGTGTCTGACTTCATTTTGTGAAATTCATCTGAAACCTCATCTGGAAATTTCTGGTTTAAAGAAACACACATTAATCGAAGCCTCAGCAAAACTACAAGAGAAGATCTGCTCTGAACATAACAAGCTGATGGAGATCTACTGTCGTACTGATCAAACCTGCATCTGTTATTTGTGTATGATGGATAATCACAAAGGACACGACACCGTCACAGCCACAGCAGAAAGAGCTGAGAAACTGGTGAGAATTAGAAATCAGTTTAGACTGAACTCATCCTAATTATATTTCCTATCTAGAATCAGCTGCTTTGGTCAGTATTTAAACTTTAATTTTTAATTTTGCTTATTATATTTTTGAGTGTTCTTGTTAAGAGACTGTTTGTCCTCAATTGTGTTAGCCAAAATCCTTTCAGACTGGTCCATAAGTGTTTGTGCAGCCAACACCCATCTGTGACAGGGTGAGGCATATGAGTTCAGTTAGAGAGAGAGAGAGACAGAGACAGAGACAGAGAGACTTTACGTGTTTTTAATGCATCAGTTTCACATATGTACATGTTTTAAAACACCCTCAGACTCCCCCTCCCACCCAAAATAAGTCCAAAACCCCTTCAGTATTATTTTTATTTCACTTTAGAAATCCATAAGAAAGTCCATAATCCAGTTTAAAGAGTCTTCCGTGCCGCTGATGTCCATTGTCTGAGTGCGAATCTTCTCCACGGTGAGAGCACTCTTAAATATTCATTTCTTGTGGCATGTTGTGCTGATCTAACAAATATTCCCTTATTGAGGAAGTAGCTGGAAAGTGGTACATTCCTTTTCTTTTTGTCAGTTCTAAAAAGGAGTTAATCTGTGCTGTGGTGTACAGATCCTCAGGCTGTTGGTCCAATCTTTCCATCCTCCATATGTGTGAGCTGATCTCCTCCTGTAGCGCCTGTACTGCACTCTGATCCTTCATTCTCTTGCATCATAACATTCACTGATTCACTGCAGTTTTTGGTTTTGTTGACGGTTTAGCAATGTTCCTCTTCTCCTTTCTTTCAGTTCTTAGCTTTACTGTAGTGTCCTGTGCCTCATCAGTGTTACTCAGTGCCTGTGGGTTCTTGTGCTGCTGTTGTACACGGTCAGAATCATCCTCAGTGCAGACATTAGGGATGGGGTTGCTGCTAGCACTAACGCTAGCGCCTGTAGTGGCATCGGGTTTAATGCTAATGCTATCTTTGGTGTCAGCGGTATTTATTTCAGTGTCAGCATTGGCATGGGTGTTAGTGTTATAACTTGGTACAGTGTTTGTTTCAGTGTTGCTGTTGTGTTCATCACTGACCTCTTTCAGCTCTGACCCTGGTGTGTCGCTGCTCTGAGAGTCATTTACTCCCGTCTCTGGCTCTCCATTGTTCTCCTGCTGGCTGTCCCCGCGCTGCTACTGCTGTAACCCAGCCGAGTCACTCCCTAAGCTCCCTGGCTGCACAGCTCCATGCCGACAGCACTTTACCAGACAGTCCTAAACAAGAGATGGGTGCAGTTAATTGAGGAGAGTGAAGACTGGAGCTGATCTCCACCTCCCAGTCCTCTGGACTTCAGGCGTTCTCTGGCAGGCATCCAAGTCATCACACTATCATCCAGCCATTTTACAGCTTAACGGGCAATTTTTTGGCCCCACCTCCCCCCCATGCCCAAAAACACAAAGTCATCTTAAGTACCACATCTAGAGGTCATCCATAGTTCGGTAGCTAGCTAACCTTGTATCAGCTGGCCAACTGGAATAAGAGCACAGAGAATCCTTCAGTTCCAGTTGACATTCATAAAACCAAATTCCATTTTTACAGGCTATCAGATATTCACAGGCTAAACACATTACAGGCATGCTCTCTCTCTGTGTCTGAAGCATCACAGATGTCATTTTTGCCTTCTCTCTGTAGCATCATAAATGTCCTTTCTCTGTCTCTCTCTCTCTTTCTTTCTCTCTCTCTCTGAAGGATCACACATGCTTTTTTTCTCTGAAGCAAGGCAGACACTCTCTCTCCCAATGATCACAGATGCAACCACTCGGTCTCCCTCATGGTCAACAGCCTTTCTCTTCCATGCTACCTAGTATCACAGCCTCTTTTTCTAAATGGCAACATCATTATCCTTCTCTATTCACTCTGACCCAATCTCACTCATTCATCCCAAACTACTCCCTCAACTATCCCAGCCCTAACCCTTCCCCTAATCATACCAACCCGTCCCTCTTTACTTATCCTAATCCACTACCCCTATTAAGCCCCTCCCTCAATCTCACACAACTGCTGGTCCACCAGCTCTGCTCCCTCTGTGCTACTTGCTTATACACATCCCACAAAAGAAAAATTCACACTCCTGGTATAAGAACCCTCAAGTCTACAGGCTCATGATCCCATGCAGGCCCTACTACTGCTACTACTACTACTACTACTACTACTACTAGAAGCCAACCAGGAGCATTAAGCTCCTGATACATCCTCATCAAGCAACCACCCAGCATGAGTAACACCCTCCTCTCTACCCATACTCATACTGGCAGTTAAAACTATATTGATCCCAGCCACAAATAGAATATTATCCTTACTCAGTTATCCTGACTAATCCTGACAATTATCCTTACTAATATTATCCACTCAGCCCTAATTGTTAAGACAGTTTCCAGTGGTAGGCAGAGGACTTTCCTCCCAAGGCTTCCTCCTCATAGTTTCATCCGAAGGAGTTTTACTTTGCCTCTGTTGCCTCAGGCTTGCTCACTGTGGTTTAAATCACTTTCACCTCTAGGACCAGAGGTGCTCTGCATGTCCTCTCCCCCTTCTCCTCAATGACTTCATTGACCCCTTTTGCTACTCACATCTTCAGATGCCATCTACAGCAATGATCTCCTGCAGAAATGTTCAATATGTGGGTCATCCTCGCTGACCTTGCGGGGCTTGAATGGTCAGGCAGAGATACTTTAACTGACAATCAAGCTTTCACAGTCAACAAGGATATCCCACTCACCCTAATACCACACTAACTCAAGTCTCAGCCTTCAATCATCTACTCTCCTTCTGGCTGTGATTAAGTTCAAGAAGATTATTAATTGGATCACTTCATGCCTTATCCAATGAATTTCATATCTCACATCCAGATTACAACTACATGACGCAATCAATCCTAACTTAAATATAACTTTGATTTGTCCTCAGAGTGACTTAATGGAGGAGCAGATGAAATCCCAGCAGAGGATCCAGGAGAAGCAGAAGAAGGTGCAGGAGCTGAAACAGGCTGTGAACACTATAAAGGTGAGCAGTGAGCAGAGACAGAGCTGCTCCTAGAAACACACACAACATGGACGAGTCATTTACAGTCCCAGTAAGAGAGGGAATGATAGATGACCTTTAAATCTTGTGTCTCTGTGTCTCCTATCAGCTCAGTGCACAGACAGCAGTGGAAGACAGTGAGAGGATCTTTACTGAGCTGATCAGCTCCATGGAGAAAAAGCGCTCGGAGGCGACGGAGCTGATCAGAGCTCAGGAGAAGGCTGAACTGAGTCGAGCTGAACGACTCCTGGAGCAACTGGAGCAGGAGATTGCTGATCTTCAGAGGAGAGTCACTGAACTGGAGCAGCTTTCACACACACACGATCACATCCATTTCCTCCAGGTAACACTCACTGTCTGATCTACAAACACACACACGCTCACATCCATTTCCTCCAAGTAACACTCACTGTCTGATCTACAAACAAGAGGCTAATTGTCTAACTTTGTTTATGCGTGCTGTTTACCATTGTTTTAATTTAAAATTCCTTTTATAGGCTTTAGCTTCTGGACGTCAGTCTCCCACACATGATAGACCAGATTTTCACGCATCCGGCATTGCTTTCCATCAACATCTCTCATTTGATGGAGTGAGGAATTCTCTCTCAGACCTGAAGAAGAGACTTGAGGAATTCTATGAGGAGGAATTCAATAAAATCCCTCCACAAGGTAAGAGAAGCTGTTCCTGCTGGAGTGTCAGTCTTCATTCCTGAGCATCAAAGCTCTTCACAGTTTAGAGTTTTTAACACTCACCTGGTTTGAGTCTTGATGATGAACTGCTGATGTGAATGAGTTTGTGTTAGAGCTGAGAAACTCTGCACTCTGGTGCTTCAAGACTGAAGTCTGACACGTGACCTACACACATTTCTGATCTACACACAAGTGTTAATTTACATTAATGTCTGATTTTAGGGGTTTTACCATTGGACCATTTTATTTCTGGCTCTACAGTTGAGGATGTTCAGATTTTACCTTCAGAGCCAAAAAGAAGAGAAGATTATCTGAAATGTATGTATAAATCACCTAAAGCTGAAGCTTTTCTCCCTCTGTGATTGATTTTATTTACCCTTTAACCCTTTCTCGCAGTACACTGGCGTTCCACTACACCAACGGAATGGAAATCATCTTATCGGACATTTTCAATCAGTATAAACAAATGAATTATTTTATCACCACAAGTCTGTTATAAGATTAATAAGAACACTGTTGGGTTTCTGTGTGTAGAGTATCTTGACTCTATGTTTAGCTGCAGGTGAGCAGTGCGATGGGAAAGGGGAAAGAGGAAAGATTTTTTGACACCGTAAAAAACTGCCACAATAAAATTATAATATTTAAATATAATATAATAATATAGGCTAGGTAAAAAAAGAGAAATACTTATGAAAAACTACAAATTCTTAAAGCCCTGAGTGTCTGCTTTTACTCCACTACTGTGTGTTGTGTGTGTATGTTAAACACACCTCAAATAAACACCTGTGTGAGATTTATGATGATTAACTTTCTCTCCGTCTCAGGTGAGTTTAATATTTGGGCCATAACCCCAGAAGAGAGAGAGAAGCATGACAAACAGTTTGATTTATTTACTCACACACTGGGATACGTGTCAGGTAAGTGTACACCCCCTCCTTCCCCCAAAATTAAAAAATGTAGCATATGTGTGTTTGAATAAACGTTAATTGTCACTAGATGTTAGACTAAAAGTAGAAGATAAAGATCTTAAAAACTGCAGTGTGGATTTTTAAAATATGCAAACCCTAGACCTAAATACTAGTGAGTGTGTGTGTGTTTGTGTGTGTGTGTGTGTGTGTGTGTTCTCTGTGTAGGAGTTCAAGTGCGCAAGTTCTTTCTGCAGTCTGGACTTCCTGCTTCAGTACTGGCTAAGATCTGGTAAGAACACACACACACACACACACACACACACACAAATAAATTTCACTAAATCTAGCAGAAATTTTTTTCTAGCCTTAGAACATAGCTGGAGTTTTGTCTTATGTACACTTCCTGGTTTCTCGATAACAGGACAAGCTGCGTTTTTTTTTTTTACTAACTTCAAAAGAGAGGAGAAAAGCGTGGCTGGTGAGGGAACGACTGTTTATAGCTGCTACCACGTAAATAATAAGAGGAACCAACTTGTTTTGTTGACGTTCCATAACATTAGATGTAACTCTAAACTGATAAAAAGTATGATGTGTCTTTAATTAATGTAAAATTGATATTGATGGTAAATAGCTGTGGTGTAACAGGAATAAAACACTGCGGGATGTGCTGTTATAGGAAAATAATCAGATTTGGGTGGTATGATGCAGCTACATATGGAGTGTACAAGTATTAATTTGAATTATACTGAAACTAATTACAGATTATTAATTGTAGTAATGAAGTACAGGGACTTAAGTCTGTAAAATGTTACACTAAGAAGTGAGCACGGTCTGGTGTGGTTTTTAGAAATAGGAAAGCTGTGGCAGCACGCTTTTTTAAATATTAAAAATAAATAAATTGTGTGCAGCTGATCCACAATATTCCCGCACTGCACACACACTTCCTGTCTCCCTGCATTATTTAGTATTTGCATTATTTATTTAGGCTGTTTATCCAGAATATAGACGGACAGTGATTAATGCCTGGGGACATTTTCTCACCTCACACACGGTGTGTTCCGGACACTCGGTCGAGTGTCGAAGCTCTCGGGTTCAGTCTGCACCACGCGATTGGCAATAAACTCATTAGTTGAAGCAGTGATGTCACTTCCTGTTTCAAGCTTCACAATTTGGGGAGAAGTCATGTAGTTGTCTGCAGAAGGAAAGGAAAGATTTGTCCATATATTGAGAGGACGATAGGTAAAACACAACACAAACTATCACAAATTAAACACAAATTTTATAAATAATGCATCAATGAATAAGTTTTAACATTAAACATAAAGAGACTTACCAGTTATCTCTAATCTTTTGAAGACATGACGTGTACAGTTGTGTAATTAATCCACAGATTGAAAGAATTTCATCTGTCTGAAAAACCCTGATGTGATCAATTTCACACACACACACACACACACGTTTATTACAAAGTCTACATTAAATGTGAGTATGTGACTAGGTGGATTGTGTATTTGAGACACAGGAGACAGTGAGTGTTTGATTTTGAGTGTGTGTATGTGCTGGGTAGAGGATTTGTAATGTAATCACTTCCTGTCTGTGGTTCACTGTCTGAAATAAATTTGCTGTCTTCAAACGGGATGTAGAATTACTCCCACAGGAATAGAATTATAGCCTTAGATGTGTGTTAAATCAGGACTATTATATAATTCATGTAACCTATATGTGTGTCTCTCTCTCTCTCTTTGTCCCTCTCTCTGTCCATCCCTGTCTGTCTCTCTGTCTCTGCCTCTATCCCTCTCTCTCCATCTCGTCTCTCACTCTCTGTCCCTGTCCCTCTCTCTCTCTCTCTCTCTCTCTCTCTTGCTCTCAGGGAGTTGGCTGACATGGGGGAGGATGGAAAGATGGATTGTTTGGAGTTCTCCATTGCCATGAAGCTGATTACCCTGAAGCTCCAGGGTCATCCCCTCCCTACGTCTCTGCCAATCATCATGAAGCAGACCCCGGTCCCTGTTATGAAATCATCGGAACGCTTCGGTAAACTGTCTGTTAGGAGCATTTTCATTCAGCATCTCGTTTCATTCAGAGTTTGATTCAGTGCTGTGTAAAGACAGGTGAAGAGAGGAAGGGTGTGCTTATTATCAAAGACGTGGATATGAGATGTTTGAAATGTCAAATGTTTACAACTTTTAGGGTCCCATAAACACAATGCTGACATCACAAAGAAATTCAATGCTGAACACAGGAACCCCAAAACAGGCAGAAATTCCATTTTTTTGGCCTCTGGTAAAAAGATTTGAAATATCTGTACACACAGACAGCTGTCACAGTCTTCACATAAATATATCCTGTGAATTAAATGTGTTCATATTTTTCAGTTTGTTTTTCTCTTTTATTTCAGATTTCTGTTATCTGACTCTGGATCTCAACACGGCACATCGTAACCTCATTCTGTCTGAGAAGAACAGAGCGGTGAGATATGGTGAGAGACAGCAGCAGTACTCTGATCATCCAGAGAGATTTGACGCCTGGCCTCAGGTGTTGTTTAAGGAGAGTGTGTGTGGACGCTGTTACTGGGAGGTGGAGTGGAGCAGTATGTTAGGTGTTGTGTCCATATCAGCCTCATATAAAGACATCAGCAGGAAAGGACGGGGTGATGAGTGCAGGTTTGGACGCAACAATCAGTCCTGGAGTCTGGAGTGTTCTTCTTTTTCTTCTTCTCTCTGTTTCTATCACAACAACATTAAGACTAAGCTCAGAGGTCCATCGCCCTCCAGAATAGGAGTGTATGTGGATCACAGTGCAGGAACTCTGTCCTTCTACAGCGTCTCTGACACGATGAAGCTCCTCCACAGAGTCCACACCACATTCACTCAGCCTCTGTACGCTGGAATTGGAGTTGGTTTATTTTCAAATGCAAGATTGTGCGATTCAGAATAACATGTCTGTGGTATTTTATGGTGAGTAACAGGTCGATAAAAAAAAAAATCATGCACATTTCCTCATTGATCTTCAATGGGCTACTTGCACTCAGGGCTATGACACATTTACGGTTTGAAATTGTGCGGTTCTTGTGTCTCCAGCAGCCCGGGTTACATTCATCAGTACTGTTTTTCTTTCGTAACACGATCAGAATGAATGGCCGCTGTAAGGTGTTTAAGACAGAATATTTTCAAAGACAACTGAGGAAGTATAATGAGCACTGCTGTGTCCCTCTCTGCACAGCAGCTTCAAAATGTAAGAGCTTTAAGCTTCCACAGCTTCCCAGCTCAGACTGATCTTCGGAGATGATGGTTAGCAAACCTACGCTGCAACCATTTCACCATTTCTACCCATATGAAAGTCTGTAGCAGACATTTCACACAAATTAGCTGGCTGAACCAAAACCACAGAAGGTCAGAGAAGACCGGCAAAAAAGTGCAATGTCATTGCACCATTAATAAAATGGCTACATGCAGCCAAATGAGGCAAAATTAATTCAACACCATGGACCAGTGTGTGGGAGACAAAGGCACGGGATTTAAGAAACATCTTGACACCTAACAAGAAACATGCTGAATTATCATTATTATTATTATTATTATTATTATTATTATTATTATTATTATTAAACATATTCATATGAACATATTGATGAAAGTCACAAGAGACCAACGTAAACTACGGCAATAACAAGTGTAATGAATTAAGTGGAAATGCAGGAAGCCTGATGAATACAATGAGAAAGTGAACATATTTTTTTACAAACTTTTTACTACATATTACACATTGATTTTAGACTGTAGGATCATCACTTACACTGTTGTACTTAATGAAGCATCTAGATTAGAACAAGTTTTCTTTAATACTGCTGTAACTAAATGAAATTCTTGAGATATCACAAAAGCTATTACATATGAAATTATTCTGTTTTAAGCCTCTTAAAGATCAAATAATGTACTTTATTTCGTTAATGATTTCTAAATGAATATCTTCACTAGTGTGGAAACCCTGTGTAACTCAGAGATTCATGTCATATTGTTAGTAATATTAATTCTCTAAGCATTGTGGAAATAAATAACAAAATAACACACAACTTTATTAGTAATAAATATCAGTCTTGTGAGATCGAGAGATTAAAAAATGTTCATTATTACTGTTTTGTTTTATTTCTTATTAAATTCAACCACCAGTGTGGTGATAAACACCAGAGAGGGACACTCAGTGGTTGCAGGGTCAAAGTATTAAATAATTAAAGATGAAATAAACTTAATAAACATTTAATAAGGAGATGGTCTAATAAAAAAAAGGAAAGTACCACTGTAACATTTATCTATGGCACTAGTCATGGTACTAGTCAATGTGCAGCAATATTCGCACTAGCATAGGTAAACAGTAATGATACGCACAGTAATGAAGTGAACGTGTGGAGTTTTAACTCATCAAAATTATACTGCAATTATAAAAAAAACTAATTTTCTGTACTGAAATTATAAGCAACATTCTCACACTTGCAAATTGGTAACAATTTCTATGACTTGGATGAAAAGTTGGGGGTTGGGGATGGAGTTAGCGGTGGTGCTAGACTTCAATCATCAGAAATCGAATAATATCCAACCACATCGCGCTCATCTGGTGTAATTTACACACATCTGTAATTAATTATGGTACCTTTGATTTATGAATTCAGACTAATATTCAGTCCTTGCAAAAATGACTGCTTGGTGGTCATCCATACACAATAAAATTTAATTAGATGTTGTAAATATGGTTAATAAATAAAGTAAAAACCCAGAGAAATAAGATTGATTGATTGGGTTTATGGTGAAAAAGAAAAATCTTTAAAATCTTTAAGAATCTTCAAGATGTGTAAGAAGCTCTTTTTAAAGGTATAAATGAAAATGGAAAAGGAATAAAAAGATGGAGCTGATTTGGAGATTAATGGTGCTTTGTACTCTGAGATTGTCTATAGCTAAGGAATTTACAACACTACTGCTACCAATTTACTCATCATACACATTCATGTAGAACAGAACTGAAATAAATGAATATAATGCAAGGGTCAGTTCACTGAAATATCTTTAAATCACATTACTTATAGTACTAACACACTGTTCACAGAGACTGTAAAATGTAGCCCTGTAAAGCTACTACACCCCATCATATAAACACCACGCTAGTCAAACAGCTAGCCAATTAGCATCTAAAATATCAACACCAAAAAAGCTTTAAACTTCACTAAAGTATCAAATACACATAAACATTCGACACTACCGTGATTGTAACAGCACACACTCACCAACAGGTGCCAGAATTTACACAAACTCACCTGAAAAATACATTCAACCTTTTCCGGTGAAACTGTTTACATGTTTCTCTTCTATTTCCATAAATCTTACATGATAAGACTTTTACTGGTTTATAATGCTCTTATGGATTTGTACCTGTATAAAGTATATCTCAGAAAGCCTGACAGACTCTGTTCCAAATCAAGTTTTAGGATCATCAAGTGCTGATTTGTTTTTTAATTTTTTTTTCCAAGAATGAAGAAGTAAAAACACTGGAGAAGCAGTTTTCTGACCCTATACACCAAATATGTGAAACACATATCCACTTACCGATCATCATTTGGCAGCTACCTACCATTAAAAGTCTAAAAATGCAGCTAAAACATTATTTAATTAGTTAAGCATAATTAATAGTAATGTTTACTTTTATTGGTATTGGTAACATAAACTAAGTTTATGTTCTTTTGATGTTTTATTGTAATGAAGCAATAGACCTGATCTTGGATCAGTATTTCTAGTCTGAGATGCTTGTTATTTATGTCTTTTTCCGATCAGGTGTGTCATGTTAATGGAATGCTGTCCATCTTCATACTATTAATTTAACATTTAACACACCTTGCTCTGGAATTCAGATTCTCCACTAAACACTGAAAAACTGATGAGGTGTATTAAATGAAAGTGAGGATTGAACTTCTTTTAGGAGTTCCCAAATTTTACAATGACAGCCAAAGTAATGTCCCAAAACTCCACACCTAGCAGAGGGAAGAATGATTAGCCATTGTCTACAGAACTGTGCCAACGAATGCCACAGTTTCAGACAGAGGTTGTACACTTGTACAGCTAAAGCTGACTCCGTACAAGAGGAGGTTTTATTTATAGAAAGTGAGTGGAGGTAAAGGTGGAATGGAGTGAATGAGGAAGTGTCTGTGAAATCGGTAATAGTCAGAATCAGTGCCAGGACATGACTGGAAAGGCCCTACATTAAAATACATTTATTTAAGGACAAGGTTTAATGTATATGTTTAAACATATATGTCACTATAACTATATGTATTTCTTTATTTATACTGAACCATAACTTGAAGAAGCTGATAACATATAACACATTATATTACTCATAGTCATGGAGGTTAGCAAAACAGCCTCACACTTTATAGCTCCACCTACTCTCTCTGTCACAATATAAATACAGAAGCTGAAAGTTCATTCAGTGAAAACTAAACTGGTTTCTGCATACTTCTCTCTCTCTCTCTCTCTCTCTCTCTCTCTCTCTCTCTCTCAGCGTGTGAGTTCAGGAAAATGGCTGAAGCCAGTATTTCAGTAGATCAGGACCGGTTCAACTGTCCAGTGTGTCTGGATCTCCTGAAGGATCCAGTGACTATCCACTGTGGTCACAGTTTCTGTAAAGTGTGTATTAATGGCTGCTGGGATCAGGAGGATCAGAAGGGCGTCTACAGCTGTCCTCAGTGCAGAGACACTTTCACTCCAAGGCCTGTTCTACACAGAAACAACATGCTGGCTGAAGTGGTGGAGAAACTGAAGAAGACTGAAGTCCAAGTTACTTCTCCTGCTCACTGTTACGCTGAACCTGGAGATGTGGAGTGTGATTTCTGCACCGAGAGAAAATACAAAGCCGTCAAGTCCTGTCTGATGTGTGTGGCTTCATTTTGTGAAACTCATCTGAAACCGCACTATCTGTCTCCTGTTTTTCAGAAACACACATTAACTGAAGCATCAGCAAAACTACAAGAGAAGATCTGCTCTCAACATGACAAACTGTTGGAGATCTACTGTCGTACTGATCAAACCTGCATCTGTTATTTGTGTATGATGGATAACCACAAAGGCCACGACACCGTCACAGCTGCAGCAGAACGAGCTGAGAAACTGGTGCGAACTAAAAGTTTTAAATTAAAATTAAATCATACTAATTTTATTTCTTTATATTTTAATGTGTGTATCAATCAGAAGGATATTGTAAAAGCTTTCTAAAAGTTTATGGTATGGTTAAGAGTGTTAAAATTGGTCATCAGTCAGTGTTACCTGTAATCTGATCAGACCGGTTAGTGAACATTTGAGCGAGTCTTCACACTGCACGCATGCTCATCACACTAAAAATTCTGTGTGCTACATACACCTCGTTTTAATACAAACTGATTGCTTTGTCCTTTATTATAAATACTTGCTGTAGGGGACATAGTCATGCAAGTCATGCTTGAGCATTAGTCGGCCACATGACCATAACATGTATATAGGCTCTACCTGTACTAGAAACACAATAGCTTACCTAAAACCCTAGAAACATCACTTCTCTGACACGTCCTTTTAAATGACATCTACATTTAAATGTTCTGTGTTTAAAGGATCTGGCTAAACTGTATTAAACAATAAATACAAAGGACACTGGATTCTCCCATGGTTGCCATTCCAGTATATTAAAGATGTGCACAATCACTATAAAGAAAATCACAATCACAGCTCTGTAAAATGAAATGAACTATAAAGGTGCTATAGTTAATTTTTTTAAATTTCTTACTTGTACAAACAAACTGGAAGATATGTAGAAATTACTTTTAAGAAGAAAATGGATTAAGCCGCAGCCTTAGCAAAAGTATATTAAGTCACTGAGGAAACCCATTTGAAAAACTGCCTTCCAGTCCGAAATGCTTGTTTGTTTGGATATGCTTTTTGTCAGTGAATTTACAAACACTCTAATGGGCCACCATAGACCTTCAGGGTGGAGCTGCATGACCATGGGCAGGAATCATAAAAGAATATTAAAAAATCTTAAAAAAGACAAATCTGACTTAATGCACCTTTAACTGCCATACATATACACCTACCAAGCTCATAATTTATAAACTCAGGAATATGAATTTGTCCTCAGAGTGAGTTAAAGGAGGAGCAGATGAAATCCCAGCAGAGAATCCAGGAGAAGCAGAAGAAGGTGCAGGAGCTGAAACAGGCTGTGAACACTATAAAGGTGAGCAGTGAGCAGAGACAGAGCTGCTCCTAGAAACACACACAACATGGACAACAAGTCATTTAGAGTCCCAGTAAGAGAGGGAATGATAGATGAGCTTTAAATCTTGTGTGTGTGTCTCCTAACAGCTCAGTGCACAGACAGCAGTGGAGGACAGTGAGAGGATCTTTACTGAGCTGATCAGCTCCATGCAGAAAAAGTGCTCGGAGGTGACGGAACTGATCAGAGCTCAGGAGAAGGCTGAACTGAGTCGAGCTGAACGACTCCTGGAGCAACTGGAGCAGGAGGTTGCTGATCTTCAGAGGAGAGTCACTGAGCTGGAGGAGCTTTCAGACACACACGATCACATCCATTTCCTCCAGGTAACACTCACTGTCTGATCTACAGAGCAAGCTGTTCTTCACACACTCTTTAAAATGCCACTCATTAAGACAACAATAAATGTCACAAGTCTGTCTGATCTGAGTATCTATGTCAGAATCATCTGGTTTATTGTGATAGTTGACTTGCATCTCCTAATAGACTTGCATTGTCTTATGATCCTTTCCAATATGGCATATCACAGTAGCGTGACACGCAGACCTGCCAAGATCGAGTCGCAGTAAACGACAAGGTCTGAACAAACACCTGAGTGGCAACTGTCCATAGAAACGGCCTAGTCCTACTAATGTTGTAAAGGAAAAATCTAAATCACCTGGTCCAGTTAGCAATGTGAGGCAAGAAGTCCAGAACTACCAGAAAGTTGTGTGCAGTGACAGATGGTGAGATCTGAGAGATATCCAGGGAGATCACAAGATCTTGACATGGGAATGCATCTCTGGGGATGTACAGCAGCCGAGTTTTAGATACAGCAATGGGGATTTAGATTCACCTCATGAGCTGCCATCCATGATAAGATGTCTGCCAGACATGCTGAGATCTGTGCAGAAGCATGAGGGTCTGAGGAAGGAAAGAAGAAGATGAGTTGAGTGTCATCAGCATAGCAGTGGTCTAAAAACCCAAGTGAGTATATGACCTCACCAAGAGCATAAGTATAGAAGGAGAACATAAGAGGACCCAGCACTGATCCTTGTGTCACACCAGTGTAGAGTCTGTGGCCGTGTTCACACCTGGCATTAACATGCATCTTGGGTAATCGGATCACAAGTGTACAGCACTAAGTACAGGTGTGAATGGGCTCAAATGCATCTCAAAGACACATTGTGAGCCGATCACTCAAACTACATTCAGACATGGACCACATCACACTTGTAGTGAGAACATGAATGCATGTCGATGCGTCCCAGAGAGCAATGAAGGATTGACTGACTGCATCATTACCCTAACCAGAAGATACATAATCATTGCAAGACTGTTTGGAAATCTCACTGAACTGTTGAGTTTTCCACCACTAGACTAATGGATAAAGATGATGCTATAACAGCAGAGAAGAAAGCAGCTGCCTCTCATAGTCTCATTCGTCATCTCATCTCTTATTCATTTACAAGATGTGGCAGATGTGACTCCCCGCCACATCAGCTGATATAACCACTCCAGGTAAGAAGCAAACCATTGCCATGCTGTGTCACAAATTCCAGGACTCATGAGTATGGACAGGATAGTCTTGTGACAGAAGAGTCTGAAGCTGCCTGCACCTGCTCACCTACAAAGCCAAAAAACGGGCTAGTACTCACATACCTCCAGGCACTTATCACACCACACTCCCTTCAAAACTCTAGTACTGCTCAAATGGACCCACCATCTCTCAAGGTGCAACAAAGTCATGCATCAAGATTCTTCTCTGTCCTGGCACCCAGGTGGTGGAATGAACTTCCCTAGGCTGTCTGAACAGCTGAACAGCTACCTGGCACATTTATGTTGCTGGAAGTAGTCATTGTAAGTTGAGTAAATTGTGGCCATAAAGGAATGATGTGGTAAGCAACCATACTCAGATAGGCTGTGGCATTCTAAGGGTGCTCGATTATATTCAGTTCTCAAACGGTGCTTGATCGTATTAAGGGGCCCAATGTGTGCCAAAAAAAAAACCATTTCCCACATCATTACACCAACAGCAGCAGCTGTTGACACAAGGCAGGTTGGGTCCATGGATTCATGCTGTTAATGCCATTTTCTGACCCATACAGCTGCAAATTACCGCAGAAATTTGGACTCATCCGGCAATGTTTTTTCCAGTCATCAACTGTCCAGTTTCGGTGCCCACTGTAGCTTCAGATTCCTGTTCTTGGCTGACAGTGGAAACAGATGTGGTCTTCAGCTGTTGTGGACAGAAGGTTCAGTGTGTTGTGTGTTCTGAGATCCTTTTCTGCTCACCATGGTTGTAAAGAGTGAATTTTTATTTGAGTTATTTGTTACACAACCTTCCAGTCGCTTCGATCCAGTCTGGCTATTCTCCTCTGACCTCTCTCATCAACAACTTGCTTCTGCCCACACAACTGGATGTTTTTTGTTTTTTGCACTATTCTGTGTAAAATCTAAAGATTGTTGTGGTTTGAAAGGCCCAGATCAGCAGTTTCTAAAATAGTCAAACCAGCCCATCTGGCACCAACTACAAAGCTACAGTCAAGGTCACAGAGATCACACTTTTCCCCATTCTGATGTTTGATGTAAAAATTAACTGAAGGTATCTGCATGATTTTTGCATTGTGATTCTGCCACATGATTGGCTGATTTGATAATGAAAGCTGTGGTAGAACGTTTCCTATTCACCTGTCCAGTAAGTGTAGAATAACTGTAATTTTTTGAGTACTTTGTTTATGCATGCTGTTCATTTTTAAGTATAAATTGCATTTTTCTAGACTTTAGCTTCTGGACGTCAGTCTCCCCAACATGACAGACCAACTTTTCACACATCCAACATCACTGTCAATCAACATCTCTCATTTGATGGAGTGAGGATTTCTCTCTCAGATCTGAAAAGTAAAGTCATGGAATTCTGTGAGAAGGAATTCAACAAAATCCCTCCACAAGGTAAGAGCAGCTGTTCCTGCTGGAGAAACACAATGATGGACGTCTTTACTCACTCAGCAACAGCCATATATCTTTATACCCTATCAATAAAAAAACTTGATTACTTGATCTGTATTACATTAGCATGATTACTAGCTCAGATGTTTATTTATTCCTGATTTATTTTTGAAGCCAATTTGCTTAACTGACCTAAATACTTTAACTGAAATACTGATTTAAAATGAATTAACTAACTGTATCACCTTAAACTGTTTCCAACTTTTAGACATTAATGTACTTTTGTCTGTGTTTCCATTTCTCTCCACAGTTGCAGCAGTTCAGCAGATGATTTCACCATCAGAGCCAGAAAACAGAGAAGATTTTCTGAAATGTACATCTGAACACACACACACTTGCACACACACACACAGTGGAAGACACGTAAAATCTGAGCCATTTCTCCCTCAGTGACTGATGTTTCTTTCCCTTTAAAATATCTGTACACACACAGACAGCTGTCTCACTCTTCATAAACAGATTCTGCGAATTAAACCCAACATGTTCACATTGTTCATTTTGTTTTTCTCTTTTTAATTTTAGATTTCTGTAATCTGACTCTGGATCCAAACACAGCTTATCGTAACCTCAGACTGTCTGAGAAGAACAGATCGGTGAGATACAGTAAGAGACAGCAGCAGTACTCTGATCATTCAGAGAGATTTGAATGCTTCGCTCAGGTGTTGTGTAAGGAGAGTGTGTGTGGACGCTGTTACTGGGAGGTGGAGTGGAGCGGTGATGGAGGCGTGTTCATATCAGTCTCATATAAAGGGATCGGCAGGAAAGGACGGGGTAATGAGTCTCTGTTTGGGCGCAACAATCAGTCCTGGAGTCTGTTTTGTTCTTCTTCCTCTCTCTCTTTTTATCACAACAACATTAAGACTGAGCTCCGAGTTCCATCATCGTCCAGAATAGGAGTGTATGTGGATCACAGTGCAGGAACTCTGTCCTTCTACAGCGTCTCTGATACGATGAGGCCCTTCCACAGAGTCCACACCACATTCACTCAGCCTCTATACGCTGGTTTCTGGGTTGGTATTTCATCAGTTGTGAGGTTGTGTGATCCAAAATAATAACTTTGTGGTGTTTAATGGTCAGTAACAGGTTGATAAAAATATTTCTTCACTGATCCTCAACTGTGGCGAAATTTTAATGGTAAATCATTAAAACACTAGGTTTAGACTCAGTCTAGGATCATAATATGTTGTTTTTATTGTTCTGGAGGCAGCAAAATCTTAGCGCAATCCCGCAGCATGGCTGTCAGGTCTACACCCCTATCTCTTAATGTGGAAATAAAGTCCATCTCTACAACAAGCAATTATTACATTTATGATGGTGATGGCGAAGACACCAGCGCACATTCAACACCCGTCCCATTCACAAGGCACGAGATTTTCCCGTGATAAAATTACATCGTGAGAAAACAGCTTTCTGTTATATCGAGATCATGAGAAAGCACCTTTTGTTATGTGGAGCTCAAGAGAAAACAAATTAATGAGACTTATAAGACTGAAGTCATGATCATGAGAAACCAAGAAAGAAAAAATAATAATGCACAGCCTCTTAGGACTTCTGTAAGCATCGGGTTTTATTGTTAAAGATAATGCAGTTCATAGATATGAATGAACTGAATCTTGTATTATGTTTGTTACGTTTATTTCAGTTCTGTTCTACACGAGTGTGAATGTGTATGAGGAGAAAATCTGTAGCAGAAGTGGAGTAAAGTCTTTAACTGTGTGTATAAATCACTAAGAACCACCAACAAATCCACAAACTTTTATTGCTTACATTTTCATTTATACTATTACAATGTGCTCTTTACAAATCTTAAAGATCATAACACAATAGTTTTGTCCTTTTCCCTGGATATCAATTCAACTCAGATGAACTGATATCCAGGGATGTGAGATACCTCACATGTTTCAGTGCATGTTAACTATCTGTGCATTAACTATATTTAAAACGTCCAATTGAATCCATTTCAATTTATATGGATAACAGCCAACCATTTTTTGCACAAGGACTGGATATTGCACTGAAAACAATAATTCATGCTACAATGCTTTTAAATTAAGGGCAGAATTTCCACTTTGAGTTAAATATGTTACCTTTACATATTGGTATAATGTCCATGTTACTAAATTAAATTTCTAAATGTACAGATTTCTATTTTCTATTTATATTTTCTAATATAAACCTGCCATTATTTACCTCTTTACTATTTGCTGAACTTAAATATTTTACTTAAGTAAAAAAAAAACAGAATGTAGTGAATGCAGTATGATTTTGTTACTGAAGATTTATTTTTAATAAACATAACGTTATGCATGCAATATGACTTTAAGAGTTTTATTTTTAAAAGTCCTATGAAAGGGGAAAATAGAAAGAAAATAGTGAATTATTAATAAAATGGCCATTGTTTACAGTTCAGTAGGAGGTTGAAAACGTAAAGAAGAAGCTACATGTACATTTTTTAAAAGATATTATTTGTAAAATGTTCATTTGTTGTTCATTTGTGAAAACTTTACTGCGAAGGCAACAGTGCTGTGAGAATCACTTATTCACAATCTCCCTTTTCTACAACAGCAGCTCTGACAGTAGTGCAGCTACATATAACACATATATATTTATACACTCCTTCTAATAAGTTACATTTCTATAGTAACAGCTTATTTATAAGGACTCATGCAGCGGACACTCCACATAATCTAAGACATTAGTCTTAATAAACTGATCAAAAAGTGTAATTGACAAAGAAAAACATACCATCAATAAATGTTTCTGTGGTAGTATTTTATTAGACAATCTCAAAATTATTAAGTGTATATCACTTTTATTTAATTTTTTACTATATAATTATTTGATATTTTGACATTACAAGCAAATAAAACAAAACAGTAATAATGAACATTTTAATGGCCACACAAGCTTTTTTTTTATATAATAGACAACGCATTTAAACTCTCTCTTGTATTTACTGAATCAGGTATCAAAGGAATCGAATCCCTAAATGAGTCGATTCAGTAAAAATGACTCACTAGCTGTGTGGATTAGCAGAGCAGCTTTAACGGATTAATACTACCGCGAAATAAATCTCATTTCTCCACACAGCGACTGAAATTAACTAATAACACTATTAAAGTGTCCATATGTCCTGAATACCTCTAAAATCCTAACTTTAAAACACAACAAAATGTCTGTCAGTCGTCTCCGGCGTGTCACACTAAAAGCAGTCCGGACTGCAACACGTCCCTATTAAGTGCAATTACAGCAATGTGGAAGACTTTTATTGGCGTAATGAATGTATGATTATTTCATGAATTAATATCTAACTGATCTCTATTAATCCTAAATGACGGATATGGATTTATTACTAAAACCTACAAACAGGATGTGTGTGTTATTTTGCAATTTGTATCCACAATGCTTACTGAAATAATTTATTACTAATAACACAAGTCTCTGTTTACACAGGTTTTCCACAGATATGAAGATATTTATTTAGAAGTCATAAAAGAAATAACGTGCATTATCTGAGCTTCATGAGACTTTTCAAAGAATCACGAGAATTACAAAGAATGATTATTATAGTCTAAAAACATTAATTTTCTTAATTCTTTAAAGTTTTGTCACAGTTGAGGATCAGTGAAGACCTACGCATGAATTTTTAATCGAAACTATCTAGGCTTGTTCGATAATGAGTTTTTCCTGCTCGTGATTTTCCATTTTAAAAAAATCATGATAAAAGATTTAATTGTCCAGAACTGATAGCCTAAAAAGACAGGAAAGTGAGAAGTGAGCATTTCCACCATCTCAGGTTTAAGTAAAGTAGTGGAGGTATAATAATATACCATGGGCATTAATATGGATCACATAACCTCACAGTTGTTCCTGATTTATACAAAACAGACGTAGGCGTGTATAACCTGAACCCAGCGTATAGAGGCTGAGTGAATGTGGTGTGGACTCTGTGGAGGAGCTTCATCGTGTCAGAGACGCTGTAGAAGGACAGAGTTCCTGCACTGCGATCCACATACACTCCTATTCTGGAGGATGATGGAAATCTGAGCTTAATCTTAATGTTGTTGTGCCAGAAAGAGAGAGAAGAAGAAGAAGAAGAACACCGCAGAATCCAGGACTGATTGTTGCGTCCAAACTTGCACTCATCACCCTTTCCTTTCCTTCTGATGTCTTTATATGAGACTGATATGAACACACCTCCATCACCGCTCCACTCCACCTCCCAGTAACAGCGTCCACACACACTCTCCTTACACAACACCTGTTCCCAGGAGTGAAATCTCTCTGGATGATCAGAGTACTGCTGCTCTCTGTCACTGTATCTCACCGCTCTGTTCTTCTGAGAGAGAATGAGGTTACGATGTGCCGTGTTGGGATCCAGAGTCAGATAACAGAAATCTGAAATAAAAGAAAAAACAAAGTGAAAAATATGAACATGTTTAAGTCACAGGATATATTTCTGTGAACACTGTGACAGCTGTCTGTGTGTACAGATATTTCAAGAGGCCAGAAAAATAGAATTTGCACCTGTTTTGGGGTTCCTGTGTTCAGCATTGAATTTATTTGAAAGGGTTAGAAAGGGTTAAAGGGTAAATAAAATCAATCGCAGAGGGAGAAAAGGTTCAGCTTTAGATGATTTATACATACATTTCAGAAAATCTTCTCTTCTTTTTGGCTCTGAAGGTAAAATCTGAACATCCTCAACTGTAGAGCCAGAAATAAAATGGTCCAATGGTAAAACCCCTAAAATGAGACATGAATGTAAATTATCACTTGTGTGTTGGGGTTCCTGTGTTCAGCATTGAATTTATTTGTGATGTCACACTCCACACTACTGGTTAATGGCTCATATGAAACCCCAAAAATGAAAGTAGACATTCAGGGCTTTAAGAATATGCAGTTTTTCATAAGTATTTCTTTTTTTACCCAGCCTACTAGATAAAAATTTTTACAATTTTATTGTGGCAGTTGTGTACAGTGTTTTTCTACCAAAGAAGTTGTAGTTGTCCTGTCCGTTTTATCTCTGTACCAGTGTTATTGTGGTGAGGTGTGAATTGTTTGCCCATTAGTGGGTTCACACCCCTCCGCTTTCCCATCACATTGCTCACCTGCAGCTAAACATAGAGTCAAGATACTCTACACACAGAAACCCAACAGTGTTTTTATTAATCTTATAACAGACTTGTGGTGATAAAATAATTCATTTGTTTATACTGATTGAAAATGTCCAATAAGATGATTTCCATTCCGTTGGTGTAGTGGAACGCCAGTGTACTGCGAGAAAGGGCTAAAGGGTAAATAAAATCAATCACAGAGGGAGAAAAGCTTCAGCTTTAGGTGATTTATACATACATTTCAGATAATCTTCTCTTCTTTTTGGCTCTGAAGGTAAAATCTGAACGTCCTCAACTGTAGAGCCAGAAATAAAATGGTCCAATGGTAAAACCCCTAAAATCAGACATTGATGTAAATTATCACTTGTGTGTAGATCAGAAATGTGTGTAGGTCACGTGTCAGACTTCAGTCTTGAAGCACCAGGGTGCAGAGTTTCTCAGCTCTAACACAAACTCATTCACATCAGCAGTTCATCATCAAGACTCAAATCAGGTGAGTGTTAAAAACTCTAAACTGTGCAGAGCTTTGGTGCTCAGGAACGAAGACTGACACCTCGACATCACTCTGTCACTGAATGAGTAAAGATGTCCATCATTGTGTTTCTCCATCAGGAACCGCTCTTCTTACCTTGTGGAGGGATTTTACTGAATTTCTCCTCACAGAATTCCTCGAGTCTCTTTTTCAGATCTGAGAGAGAATTCCTCACTCCATCAAATGAGAGATGTTGATGGACAGTGATGCTGGATGTGTGAAAATTTGGTCTGTCAAGTGGGGGAGACCGACGTCCAGAAGCTAAAGCCTACGAAAACAATTTAAACTTAAAACAAATGTAAACAGCATGCATAAGCAATATTAGACATTTAGCCTCTAATTAGAGATACTACATCACAACACTGACTATCACTTATTCCATCACTACATTACCCAACATGCAGCAGGCTTATGAAAAAATGCACTCACACACACAGCTCACTGAGACAGAGCAAGAGAGAGACAGAGTGAGAGCGAGAGAATGAGAGAACAGCTTGTTAATATACACTCACAGTTAGGCCACATTAAATTGCTCATTGCCTACACTTCCATCAAACTCCCACTAATTCACACCCTCACCTGCCACACTTGTGACATCAAGGGACATTTACTGTTACTGTAAAGAGAGGTGTTTTAGAGAGTGTGTGAGGAACAACTGGCTCTGTAGATCAGACAGTGAGTGTTACCTGGAGGAAATGGATGTGATCGTGTGTGTGTGAAAGCTGCTCCAGCTCAGTGACTCTCCTCTGAAGATCAGCAATCTCCTGCTCCAGTTGCTCCAGGAGTCGTTCAGCTCGACTCAGTTCAGCCTTCTCCTGAGCTCTGATCAGCTTCGTCACCTCCGAGCGCTTTTTCTCCATATAGCTGATCAGCTCAGTAAAGATCCTCTCACTGTCTTCCACTGCTGTCTGTGCACTGAGCTGATAGGAGACACACACACACACAAGATTTAAAGCTCATCTATCATTCCCTCTCTTACTGGGACTCTAAATGACTCGTTGTCCATGTGGTGTGTGTTTCTAGGAGCAGCTCTGTCTCTGCTCACTGCTCACCTTTATAGTGCTCACAGCCTGTTTCAGCTCCTGCACCTTCTTCTGCTTCTCCTGGATTCTCTGCTGGGATTTCATCTGCTCCTCCTTTAACTTACTCTGAGGACAAATCGTTAATATCCATGAGATTATAAATTATGAGTGGGTAAATGTTAATGGTAGCTAAAGAGTTAAAGTTCTCTGTTTTGTGTGGACTAGTTTGCGTTGTAAAATGGGTGTTGGCTGATCAAAAGTTCACTCATCTGATCTGATTATGATTAACACTAGGTGAGGATACCTGTACTTAACATGCATGTAAACACATAATATTAAACTTTAATAAGACATTTCACTATCAAATCACAATTTAAATCCTATAACTAAATCATAGAAATATAATTAGGATGAGTTCTCACCTGTTTCTCAGCTCTTCCCGCTGCAACTGATACAGCATCGTGGCCTTTATGTTTATCCAACATGCACAAAGAGCAAATACATATTTGATCAGTACGGCAGTAGATCTTCAGCACTTCATCATGTTCAGAGCAGAGCTTCTCTTGTAGTTCTGCTGAGGCTTCAATTAATATGTGCTTTTTTAAACCAGGAATTTCAAGATGAGGTTTGAGATGAATTTCACAAAATGTAGCCAGACACATCAGACAGGACTTGACTGCTTTGTGTTTTCTCTCGGTGCAGAAATCACACTCCACATCTCCAGGTCCAGTGTAACTGTGAGCAGGAGAAGCAGCTTGGACTTCAGTCTTCTCCACCACTTCAGCCAGTGGAGTGAAAGTGTCTCTGCACTGAGGACAGCTGTAGACGCCCTTCTGATTCCAGCAGCCATTAATACACACCTTATAGAAACCATGACCACAGGGGAAAGCCACTGGATCCTTCAGGAGATCCAGACACACTGGACAGATGAACTGGTCCTGATCTACTGAAATACTGCCTTCAGCCATTTTCCTGAACTCACACACAGAGAGAGAAAGACAGAGAGTGTGTCATGTGAAGTTTCATTTGCAATAAATGAACTTTCGACTTCTGTGTTTATTACACTATAACAGAGAGAGTGAGAGTAGGTGGAGCTTTATAGAGAGATAGTGCAGGCTATAAAGGAGGATGGAACAGCTACATAAAAGAGTGAGATGTGTAGGGATTCAGCATTTAACTTTCATGACTATTGGTGATGTGATTAATTAGTAAATTAATTAGTTAATGGAAGAGGACGAGTGTTTGCACATTTTCCTATGGATCACATTATAAAAAAGCACATTAGATCCTTCTTCATCAGTTGTGTTTCGGTGAGAACAGCTTTATGCTAGCAGCTTCTTCAAATCCTGTGTGAATAGAAAATAATCACATACTGTATATCTGTGTTTGTTTAGCAAACATGCACTAAACCTTGTCCTGGAGTAAAAGGAGTTTAATTGTATAACTGTAACATTGTAACAATGACACTC
>CM040483.1:1599607-1611882 GCA_022758105.1 Pangasianodon gigas
ACACACACACACACACACACACACACACAGTCATTCAGGAATTAAGACCTAGGTAGCATTAAATGTTTCTGAATGAGACGCTGCAGAGATTCATCTTTTGTTAAAATGACGGCTGATAAAACAAATAGAGTTAAACATGGAGTCATTTTCCTAACCTGATATCATGATAATATTGTAAATGAATATAGTAAATAATTTAAAGTCAGCATGTTTTCAGTAGAGGCCTACATGCCATTATCAAAGTCACAGATTCTCACACATCTGTTTAACCGTCCGCACCACTGAGCTAACTTCCGATCATGAAGGAGAGCTCCAGCATACTGTCACACACAGATAGAGCTTCACTAATGTTTTAAACAAAAAGGAAACTTTAGCAGAGCTCAAACTACTTTTTTTTGTTTAGTGCAAATTTCTAATATTGAAATTGAATTTCAAATTTTCAACTACTTTAACCTCAGACCAGAAAAATAGATTATAATCTTTTCGGAAATAACTGTTATTACATGCACTACCACTAAATGTCCACTAGAGGTCACAGGAAGCTACAGGAAAGGATACTCGATGACAGGACTGACCCTGACACTGAGACTGAAATATGTCAAATTAATAAACGAAGAAAAATATTTAAAGCAAAAGCAACATTTTCAGCATATTCAATGAAGTAATAAAAACACTATCCGCAAGTATTTTATTCCTTCTCATACTTCAACAGTTTGGCAACTATTAAAATTCTTTTTTATTTATTGGAGAAAGGAACATCACCTTTTCTTTTCCATTTATATCACACAAAATGTTGTGGAACATCCACAAAAACAAGCTAGAAGAAAAAACACAGCTTGTCAGGTTCCCGAGAAACTGACAACCTCCTCTGTCCTGAAGATTTCTGACTGTAACAAAGCTCTGACACTGGAGACTCCTTCCATAAATGTTAAATAAACATCTCTTGTCTCACCTCCGTGTTTTTCTCCACTTTTTCACTGTTCCTTTCGCGATCATAGGCCATTTTCTTCAGCAGTTTTTTCACCGCCCTTTCTCGGTTCATCTTTCGCTCCATGTTCTGTTTCCGCACCTGGGTCATCACGAACTTCGGGATCTGGACCAGAAACAGCACAGAAACAAAAATCTTGCATTAAAAGTCATTTAAATGGATAAAAATATATACCGGATATTGAATCTGCAGTGTTGGATATAAGTACAGAAACTCATGCGTACGGTCCAGAGCAGGTCCTGGTATCGTATCAGCAGCCTGACGATGTTAGCCATGTCTGCTGCCATGGCAAACTCCTGCTTAGGGATTTTGCTCCGGAAGCCTTTAAACATGAAGAGGCTGGGCGCCATCACCATGGCAGCGTTATTCAGCGTCATTTTATTGTGCTCCCTGTGGTCGATGACTCGCTGGAGGAACTCCAACAGCGCCTAAGGGTTACGGTTCAGAAATTCATTTCACTCAGCGCAGTGAGTGTGTGAACAGTGAGATGTGTAAGAAAAGTCAATGTGGATTTTTGTGAATGTGAACACTAAATAGCGTAAGTGAAGTGAGCGACCTTGAGCGTGTCTCTGCTGGACGCCGGCAGAAGGAGCACGAGCAGGTTGAGAGCCTGCAGCTGTTGCTTCTTTGTCGGGAATTCTACAGATATATACATATACATATATCACATTTACAGCCAAGTCAAAAAAAATCCACATAAGATTCGGGGTTTTTTTTCACTAAGTCCAGAACAGTGTTCTTACTGGCTAAAAGCAGTAGAGGCAATAAAGCATAGCGCATAAGGGCATATTACCTGAGCTGACAGCACTGTACTTTTATCCCAGGTTACGATGTTATCACCATACTGTGGCTACATGTTTACCTTTGGCTGTTCCCACTGGATAGCATTTTAACCTTGAATGAACTTTGGCAGCGTCTTATTCGGGATTCAGTTTCCATTTCTAGTGCACTGTATGACTCTCATGATTCTCAACTTAGCTAAAAAACACAACTATGCTTTTTACAGGTAGGGTTAGAACCTAAATTAGATCATTAAATATTGCTAACTAGTTAGCAGATTACACACAGAAAATAGGATTTATTGCATAACTGAATTTTTTCAGATAGATTTTAGTTTTTAGTTTCATTCTTCGTTCATGTCTTTTACAAGGATTTTCTAAACAGCAAGACAAGGATTTGTGGATTTTTAAATAACTCATTGAACAAGACGAACGGATGACTGTGCACACACAGTGTGTGTTTGTGAACGTGAACTCACTAAGCACAGAGAAGAAAGCACTGAAGTACTCCGCGGTCAGGAGAGGATGAGGAAGCTCTCTGATGAAGAGCTTGAGCACGCTCACCGCGTCGTGCTGCTTAAGAGACTCCCAGGGAAACAAGCCATCGTAGAACTTCAGTTCCAGCTCCTGACACACAGCCTGCAAAAACACACACACACAATTGGCATTAGCATGTGTGATAAACAAATCAACCACACCTACGTCTCTCCTTACATCATTTGCATTTCACAGATCGACTGTGTTCACATGCACAGATCACAAAACACTTCACACTTCATCAACACACTCAGGCTGAGGCTATGGTCTTTTTAAAATGATTACCATAATTACATACATCAAACATGAAAACAGTATCAACGCAAATAATAATTAAATACATCCAATTAATCACATGAATAAACTAATGCTGAGGCTGCTGATGTTCTACTCTACAAAGTTCATAAATCAGAAGGAGATATAACATTGTTAGGTCACTTGCGTTCTTTACAGTTCACACTCAAAATAAAAAATAAATACACATTGACTGTTCACTTTTTACACTAATCCATACTCACTAATATCATTTTAAAATAAAGAACATTCCCTTCAGATTCTGTACTATTTACATTTAACATAATAATTTAAATAATTCTTAATTCACTTACACCTTTTACAGTTCACATTCAAAATAATCCAGATTCATTTACCACTCTTTACTGTTCACACTCAAAATAACACACATTCACTTACTCCCTTTACTGTTCATACTCAAAATAATTCACTTTAACTTACGCCCATTACTGTTCACAATCAAAATAATTCACATTCACTTATGCCCATTACTGTTCACACTCAAAATAATCCACATTCACTTACGCCCTTTACTGTTCATACTCAAAATAATCCACATTCACTTACGCCCTTTACTGTTCACACACAAAATAATTCACATTCACTTATGCCTTTTACTTTTCACACTCAAAATAATCCACATTCACTTACGCCCATTACTGTTCACAATCAAAATAATCCACATTCACTTACGCCCATTACTGTTCACACTCAAAATAATCCACATTCACTTACTCCCTTTACTGTTCATACTCAAAATAATCCATATTCACCTATGCCCTTTACAAGATCTATCTATCTATCTATCTATCTATCTATCTATGTAATGTCTTCTGAATAAGAAAGTATTAGATATCATTTCTTATTTCTCTCTCACCTTCACTCTGGTCGCTGCTCCAGGGACCCGCAGAATCCCCTCAGTGTCCAGCCCCTCCTTTTCTATGTGGGAAATTAACTATAACAAAAAAATATATAATCGTTTTATTTCCCTACTTAAGAAGAAGGCAGGAATCAATAAGCACCCCTTTGTGTTATGCCAATAAGTAGTTAGAAATTATATTATAATATTCAACACACATTTTTGAAAGTTTTCTTGAATGTCTCAGAAGTCTTCAATAGCCCTACATTCTGTTCACCCTGAGTAGATCAGCTGTCTTTTAAAGTCCCTTATTATACACAGTTATGAAATAACGTAATACTCCAGATGAGCTCACGATGCACTAGGAACATTTCTGAAAATACTGTATGTTAGATCATTGTCATGGTAAAGAAATGTAATGTCTACACATACTTAAATTCTATATGTGCATGAAGGTGAGCATGTGAATGCTTTTGCGGCTAGCAGTCATTTTTTCATTTTTTATGGACGTACCTGCTGCAGTATGTTTGGCACGCGGGTACCAGGCATCGTCTTCTGGTCCTGCTCTAGCAGCGTTGTCAGAGGAACCCCGAATAATCCCGACTCTGCAAAAACACCGCCATAAAGATTACACTGGAAGGAGAGAATGTTTATTAAGCCCAATAAAACCAATAATATCTACACACTCCTATATTACTTCATATTTAAAATGAACAGTGCATGAAATCACTTTGCTTTACTAAACAGCACAGATTTAATCGTTGGAAAAATTTTCCCCTTCAAGGCTATGTGGCAAAAACTAGGCAATGGATTAAATAAAGGTTTTCTGCCCAGGACTGACCTTTGACCTTTATCTTGAGAGGTTTGTGGATCTTGAGGTCGATGCCGGCCGTGTCGAACAGAGCGCTCACCTCGATCAGGACGAGCCGGTGAACTTTCTTCATGTCGGCCGGGGAGAGATTGCCCACTTTAGTCATTCCTGTCTTATCTCTCGCTACCCTGAAATCCTACAGAGAGAGAGAGAGAGAGAGATTGGGAAGAGAAAAAAAGAAGCGGAGAGACAGATAATGTGATAGAGGGGGTGAAAAAAGAGACGGGTCAGAACAGAGAGAACACAAGAAAGATGGAGAAAGAGTGACAAAAAGAGGAAGAGGAGGAGCAAAGAGACATTGAGAGAGAAAATAGGATGACAAAAGGAGAAATGTAAAGAAAAGAAGGAGAAAAAGAAACAAGGGACAGCAAAAGAGGAAGGACAGAGAGAAATGTTTGAGAGAGAGAAAAAAGTAAGAAAAGCAATAGACATAAAGAAGGTGGGAAAGAGTGAGGGGGTAGAAAAGAAAGAAAGAAAGTAATAGGTTGTGTGAGAAAGAGATGGAGAGAGAAAAAGGATGAAAGGACAAGGGAGAAAGAGAGATAAAAGGCCAATAAGGAACAAGAGTGAAGGAGAGAGAGTGAAAGAGAAGGAGATAAAGTAGACATAGAATTACACATGGAGGATAGACAGAATGAAAAAGACCAGGGTGAAAAGGAGAGAAGTAGGGAGAGAAAGATGAAAAGATTAAAAATTAAGAATGAAAGAACTGAAAGGGAAAAAGTGTAAGGATAATAAAAATGAATGACGCTGAATATAAGCAACTTTTTAAACTTAAAACTCCTCGTATGAGTTAAAACACAACAGAGAGACAATTTAACACAACATAAAACAGAGAGAGAGGGAGGAAGAGTGTGTAAAAGAGAGAGAGAGAGAGAGAGAGAGAGAATAATAAATAGTGTTCAGAGGGCAGAGGTTGATGGCTTTATTTGGTGCAGTTGCGCAGGTTGACCAGCAGGTGTCAGCAGAAATCATTCCACATTAACAGTGTATTATACAGTAAATCCTAACGCAGGTACTTTCTCAGTGCACTCCTCTCTGAAATGTTCATGATGCTAATCGTCATGTGAGGCTCTTATAAACTCTCTCAGATGCTGAATTCCACCGTCGCTTCTCTTCCACCAGCGTCTCACACACACACACACACACACACACACACACACACACTGAAACACTGCTGCTGCTCCTGTGTTTAACCAACACACTCATAAAGTGTTTATTTAATAACCTTATTCTACAAGGGCAAAGATCTCCACAGCAAAACGCACACATTCCTTTATCATGTAACGACCAATCAGAGCGAGCCGCTGTGTGTGCGCACACTGTAAACTTTGCTCTGGTATACACACACACACACACACATACACACGATAAATCAGTACAGGCGTTAATGTTTGACACGCCTCACTCACAGGTAGCCTGTCGTCAGCCTCGTCAACAGGTGGCGTGACCTTTGACCCCTCCTTGTAGGTCAGAGCCTGCTCAGAGAACGACACCTCTTGGTTGATGTCCGTCTCTGTGTCGGCCACGCCCTCGCCGTTTCCTACGGCCACGCCCAAACCTGTGAGAACGCACCGCAAGATCAGAAAAACAGGCGATCTCAATCACAATCCTAATCCTGTTTAGCATGATACATTTGATTGTAACAGTTTCAGCATCGCTAGCAAAGCTTTAAGCTAGCTAGGTTAACTAGCGTTAACTATCTCAATTAGCAAAATGCTAGCTTCCCCATTTTTTTTTAAACAGGTAACCGCTAATTATTTAAACTGTATTAGCAAAGTAGCTAGTAAAGGAGAAAAAGAAACAAGGGAGAGAAACGAATGAGAGAAAAAAGGAGAGAAGGAAATAAAATGAGGAAAGAAACTGTGAGAGAAAGAAAGAAAGAAGATTGAGGGAGAAAAGAAGGAATGAGAGGGAAGGAGAGCAAGAAAGAGTAGGAGATAAAGAGAGATAGAGGTAAATGAGCGAAAGAGAAAAGGGTGAAAAGAAGAGGGGTAAGGTGAGAAAGAATGAGAGAGAGAGAGAGAGAAGGTAGAAAGAAATTAAGAATGAAAGTATGGAAAGGAGAGATATTGATAAAATGGAAAAAAGAGAAAGAAGGTAGGAAAGAAAGGACGGTTGTTCGTGTGAAGAAAAAGCTCCCTAAGTTTTAAGCTAATTAGCTAGTTTGTAATTGGTTAAACTGTGTTAGCAATGTAGCGCTAATAAAAGAGAAAAGAAGGGAGAGCGATTGAGGAAGGGAAAGATGGACAGAGAGGAAAATTATAAAAATATTTTTCATCTATCAAATCATGTAGCTTTTTCTCATCTGTTGGTTGGAAACATGAGAATTGATGCAACTTTGTTGCTTTACATATTTCACAAGCTAGCAGGCTAGTTAGAGAATTAGCATGCTAATATTGCAAAGATATAACATTTACTATTTGCATTTTGAGGATCTTTGTTACTTTATTTCGCTAGCTACTTACTATACTGCACAATATTTTTCCCAGGTTTTTAATTTTATTCCTGCTTTGTCCTGTATTTCTTTTATGAATTTGTCACATTATATTAATTCTAATAGCTATCTTTGATACTAGCTAGTAAGCTAATTACTAATGGGCACGCTAATACATATCCAAGATATAATCCTTGCTACATGCATTTTGATTGGTCTTTTTTTTTACTTTATTTCGCTAGCTAGTAAGCTGTTCAGCTAATTAGCACACTAGTATTTCAAAGATATAACATTTGTTAAGTGCAGTTTTATTGATATTTTGATAGCTACTTAGCTAATTAATATAACCGGTGTTATAACGCAGTATGATTCAATTCCCAAGCTTTTATTTATTTAATTTTTTTTTTATTCCTGTCCTGGGCTGATTTTTTTTGTCTGATTTTGGGTACATGATGTTAATTCTATGTACAATTTTCAATACGTTCCTTGATTATGTCGCTGATTGTAGATTATTAGCGCACGTCTGTTTAATGTACACATTTATATTTATATTGTTATAACTGAGCTGAGTGTGTGTGTGTGTGTGTGTGTGTGTGTGTGTGTGTGTGTGTGTGGGATGTAAAAAGGTCAGTATTAACTGTTGAGACTCACGAACGTACCAGATGATGTTTTTTCTTCCTTTTTTGTGTTTTCACTTCCTCCTCCAGACTTGGACTCATCATCCAAAAAAAAAAAAAAAAAAAAAAAAAGGCAAAATGAAATGACAAGAAGTTTCTTTACACACACTGACCTGAGATCAGCTGATTATTAGCATTTAATTCATATCTTTAGAGATTTTTAGTTATTAAATATTGGTTAATGAGCTTGTTATTGTGACTTTTACTATAAACATGACTTACTTTGCCATTTAACATGTCTTTTTTGTCTTTTTTTTTCCTAATGTGTCTTACATCTGTTGCAGCCTGTAATTATGAAATTATCCACGAACATGTCAGGATGATGACCTTTGACCTGTCGCACTCTGACCTTAGTGTCCGTGGGTTTGAAGATGTCCCTGACGTCGGGGACGGTGTGGGGTTTGTTGCGCTTGCGCAGCGTCTCCAGGCGCTTGTGCACGGCAGCGGCTTGCGTGCGCGTGAGGGTGGACAGTAGGACCTTGCCGTCGTCGTCATCGTCCGGCGCTGACTCGTCGAACAGCGTCGCAAGACCTGCCTCCGTCAGCCACGCCTCTTCCTGCTCGCCCTCTGACACAACAGGAAACAGGGTAAACAGTCATGGATAGAAAACAGACTGTTTCTCCAACGGTGTTAAACATTAACTAGGCCTGACTTCTACAATTTGGAAACTTTTAGCATGAAAGTTGATTTTTAAAAAGCTGCTGTTGCTTTACCACAAACTGGGTCTTAATTTCATGTTTGTTTGTTCTGTGAAACACCTGATTCAGCTCTGAGCAGCTGGTTAAACACGTCGCACAGCTTTCCTTTACTTCATCTTAACACCACTTAAAGCAGCAGCTCAGCTAATCGTTTTTAATCATTAAAAAGCTTGATTGTTCTTATGTTTTGTGTTTTGTGTTAAACTTTCAGGCCTAAAATAAATGCCAGTTTAGCACCATCCTAAAAAATGTATTTTCATCAAAAAAGTTGAATTCAAATTAGCTGTTAAACTAAAAATAAATCAGGATTTAAAGGTGCAATAGTTGATTTTTTTTTTTTTTTTTTTGGAAAAATGCAGTCTAGGCCAGAATGCTTGTCTGCGTTTACCCGGACCACCTGTCAATCTTTTTTAAAGACACGCCCCCAACACCATTTCAGTCTCTTCTGAGTGTCAGAATCTGCTGAGCGCCCAGCACCGCTCCACACTTTCACTCTGAGCAAAAAAAAAACCATTAACCAACACAGCAAAACTAGAATAAACAGTGGAAGTCCTTCGGTTTTGCGTAACATGGAGTAATTTATTACAGGTGAAGGGGGAAAGGTGTGTGTGAACGCAAATCTGTGTAAAGCTTTGGGATGAACCACCTTCACCTCGTTAGATCATTATAAAGAGAAGCAGGAGGTGTTTAAAGGGTTAACTCAGGTCCTGAGCAGGTGAATGGCCTAATGCTAACACCACCACTCTTCTAATTGGACTCGCTGGCCAGAGTATATTCTCAGGGTGTGGCTTTGTGGACATGACAGGGAATGGGTGGAGGAAATGGGCGGATTCAAGTAAAAAAAATCTTTCCAGTGTTATTGTACTTCACCTACTCCACCACTAGAGCGCTAATCGATTAACTTGATTAGCTAATCTCGATTAACGCACCTTTAACTACACTGCGTCAGTGTGAATTCGACATTCGATTATTCTCAACTTTACACACAACTATATTATCAAAAGTGAAATCAATGATTCCACATGCAACACATTTTTTCATTTAATCACGGCGCAGGTGTTAAAATGGAGAATAACAGATCCATCTCCCTTTTCCTGCTGTAAGGAAGTCACAGCCTCCACTTCCTGTCGAGATGCACAATGTGTGTTTACTTCGCATTTCCCCTCCTGTGAGGCTCGTTTATGGCCATTTCCTGTTCTTTATGACTATTATTTTCAGTCCTATACAAAAACAATTCCACAGTAAGGTCAGGTCATCATACTTAACTAAATGAAAATAAAGTTTTGTCCACACACAGAGAGGAAAAACACAAGTGCTGCAACAACTAATCAACAAAAATCGCTAAAATCTGATTATCAAAATGACGTTCAGTACGCTTGTGATGTGATGCACTACGCTACTTCACGCCACAAGTAGCAAAACTATTCGAATGAATTAGCGTATAACTATTATTTATTAATGTACCCAAATATATACGGAATAACACATGATGTAACCAAGTTGATTATTTTACAAGTGTTTTATTCCTCTTACTCCACAGCGATGCACCAACGATTATGATTTTTTTATTAATGTATTAAATAATGGAGTCATACTTTTTATCCATTTATAGTTACACGTAATGTTATGGAATGTCTATGAAACAATTAGCATCTTTCTGCTCACTGTCAGGTGTTAGCAGAGTTACGCTTTCACATTGCATGCTAGATAGCTAGATAGCTAGCAGGTCACCGTCTAGCTCTTTTATATATTAGAAAAATTCTAAATAAAACGTGTGAAAATGTGCCGTAGGCAGTTATTTAAAAATCTTCTTTTTTTTAAGCATCTTAAATGTTCGATGTTGATTTTTGTGCAAATATTGTTACATCTGAATGGTGAAAACTGAATGCGCTCTCACCGTCGGCTACTTTGAGCTGCACCTCGTCCTGAGGCTCGGCGTCTCCGCTGTGCTGGATGATCTCCATCTCCTTCCAGTAGTCGTCCATGGCCAACTCGTCCAGCGAGTCCTGAGAGCTGCAGCGCTGGTACGGCGGTTTGGCGTCCGCAGTCGCCGCTCGCGTCCGCTGCACATTATAGTGAGGTGGCTTTCGACTGCGGGAGGACGGAGAGACGTGAGGACAGTGAGGACAGGAGCATGGCAGTAAAGCTGTCACGAATAAATTTAAATGAATTGTGAGAATGAAGCAGAATGAGTAACGAAAACGTGACCCAGTCGAGACAAAAACGTGTCCAAAACAGAAAAAAAAACAATAAAAAGGCAGGAAAGATTCAAGACGTGTCTGAAATGAATGTTTCCACATAACGCTGGTTTATGAAATCCTTCACATGGCTGATTTTTGAACGCAGTATTAAAATTGTAAATAAAAACTTCCTTTTCTTACATATACCCACATATCCCATAATCCTCTGTGTCAACCTGGACGAAAATGGTGATTAGAGGCTATTTGTGAGATATTATTTCTGACAGCTATAGAAACAAAACAATCCCATCAAACCTAACAGACTTCTAGAGTTAATGAACGTTAGCATGTGTCGTTGTCATGGCAACACTGTGCTGCAGCCTCTGAAGCATGTCTCAAACCGCTTTCTTACAGGTAGCTCTTGAATCACTAGCTTACATTTCACACACAGAGGTTAAAAATCAGACAAAACTGGTGAATCGCGCTGATTTATTAACAAACAATATATTTTCCGGCTTCTACGGTTGGTCGATATTTATCATGTGACCTTAACTGGTTATACAACATACAACAGTATGATATATTGTTATCATGGTCATTATTATGATGGTAGAAGTATTACAAAATAAATAAGAACCAAACCAAAGATTTCAACAACTGATACCATGTAAACTTCGAAATATCGTCAAAGGCTTCATAAGGAACAAATTAGGAAAGCCACCAAATTTAAGCAGATTTAAAAAAAAAAAACATGGCTGTCAAAAACCGTGGAATTTGTTTACAAGCGCAAATATCAGCTCAGCCTGTTACATGGCTAACATGTTTGTTACTGCCAGATGTTGCTACAGTGGTTACATTTAGACAGCTAACATAAAACCGACCCGTGTGTGACACGTAGCGCTTTTCTTCGTGAATACTTTTAGGCTAGCAGAAGAATATTTTCCCAGAATGTTAAATCTGTCAGCTTCTCTGGATCTACTGAGGACGTTTTTATGTAACTTTTATAACAGATACTACACCACTGGTCCAAAATTTTATATTTGTAGGAACAATAACACAAATATTTTAATAATGTTAGCTTTTTCTTTAACTGGGAATGTTGTGGAACTCTTTATAACTGTATATGAATCTGCTCAGTGACAGACCTGTGGTGAGCTAAAACGCTGCTGAAATAGAGACAGCATGAGCACTTATACGCACAATAACAAAGTGGTGTTTGCGTTGATCAATCAGTGTTTTGACTAGGAAGTGATAGTTATTAGATAATTATTATTATTATTATTATTATTATTATTATTAATTTGATTAACAGCAACAAAAACAAGCCACGTGAGTCACTTCCATCTGACGTAAAAGCTTCAGCTTCTTTTGTTTCCCCTGCATTGTTCTGACTTCTTTAATCCTGCAGTTGTATGAGAGCTAGGAAGTGTGTGTGTGTGTGTGTGTGTGGGTAGGTGTGTGTTCAGGTGCACTATGACACACACACACTCAGGAAGAGAGCAATGAGGGTGATCATGAGGTCTCTCTGTGTAAAATGAGTCTGTGTTGTCCTCACGGCAGACCTGCAGGGTATCAGTAACACACACGACATTTCTGACAACACACACACACACACACACACACACACACACACATTCAACTGGAGAGTGAGAATGGAATGTTCGCTCTCTTTCCTCTACCCACAGTCTCCTGCTGTTCGTGCTGCTCTTAAACAAAATGCCCAACAACAGTGCATGTAGTGTGTGTGTGTGTGTGTGTGTGTGGATGTGTGCGTGTGTGTGTGTGTGCAATACAATGCAATATTCAAACCCCGGTGTTACATTCGGAAATAGGCAACAGTATCATCATGATCCCTGTGTGCAGTTTGCTTAGAGGCTGCCTACATAGCCAGCAATGTTTACACTGCTTACTGATCATCATTTATTCTTTATTCCCAACAACCAATCACTGATCAC
>CM040483.1:1616553-1629242 GCA_022758105.1 Pangasianodon gigas
AAAAAATGAAAGTGTTGGAAAGTCCAGATATCAAACTGAGATACTGTGGTGGGAGCTTAAGAGAGCTGTGCATAAACGAATATACCTTCAAACATCAATGAACTTTTTTCACTTATTATCTCTATTATATATATATATATATATATATATATATATATATATATATATATATATATATATATATATATATATATATATATATATATATAATAGAGATAATAAGTGAAAAAAAGTTAAGTAGTGTGAGTGAGTGGAACTGAGAGTGGAATACAACGTCATGTGCAATTTGTCATCAGCAAATTTGATGATGGAGTTGGAACTGTGAGTGGTCATGGGTGTAGAAGCTAACAGCAGGGAGCTCATGACACTTGAGTGGACTCATGACTTGGGGATGGTTCTGTTGAGAATAAGTGAGCTGTATGTATAGCCACCCACCTTAAACACCAGCGGTCAGCTGTTGAACCCCTTTGCAGTGCAAGGTGGTCAGTCCTAGGGATCTCATCTTGACTGTGATGAGGGAAAATGGTATTGAAAGTTGAACTGTAGTCAATGAAAAGCAGTCTTGCATAGTTCCCCCTCCCCTTGTCTCTCCCTTATCTAGGAATAAGGTGGGGTTCAGCAGGCGGAAGATGACATCATCCGTTGGGTCTGTAGGCTAACTGGAGATGGTTGAATGAGCCAGGAAAGGAGGAGAAGATGTAGTCTTTCACTAGCATTTCGATGCATTTCATCTGCATGGATGTCAGGGCTACAGGATCGTAGTAATTTGGGCATGACGGTTTGTAGATCTTAGACACAGGAACAATAGTGGACCTCTTGAATTATGAGGGGACACCGGACTGAGCTAGGAATGTATTGAATATGGAGGTAAATACTGTGCCTAGCTGGTCAGCGTATGATTTCAGAATGCTGTTGCCTGAGCGGGTTTTACCTTTTTTTAACTTTATATTGTTACTTTTATAGTCTATTGTCCATAGTCCATTTCACACACATCAAAATTCTCCTTCATTGAAGTATGACTCCACCACATCAGTGCACCATCAGTTACTAGCCTTAATGCTCTTTATAAGGTGGAATAATGCTACTTTGTACTCGATCATATAGCCTGACTTGAGCTCTGTGCTGTAGGTACAATTCATCGTGGACTAATCTCTCAACCCAAGTTTTCTGGTTTGGAATGACTCTGATGGTTGCAGACGGATATTATTGTTTGTGCTTACATGATGATAAAGCATGCAGTAACATCTGTGTCCTCTTTTTAATCAGCTAATGTCAGCTATAATGTCAGCTTTTCGATATCCTTGAGGGCAGCCCACAGAGTGGCTTTTGACTGGCCTGTCCAAAGTTTGACCTCTTTCATCACTGGGGCTTCCTGTTGTAGCCTTTGTTTATATTTTGGTAAAAGAGATATGATTTTCTGAATGCTGATAGTGAACTTGATTTATCGCCCTTATTGAACTCATTGTAACAGTGATCAAGTGTGTTTTCACCTCTGATTTCATATTTCAAATCCCCAAGGAATTACCCATGGAAATCAGCTGTGTTCAATGTCTGGCATTATTTCACTGTCTGGGCATTAATCATCTCAGGGAAGCAGTTGTTGAAGCTGACTTTGAAAAAGCAGAAAGTGCAGTAATACTGATGCCAAACTGACAAGAATCTGAGCCGTAGTGAGGAGTCAGCAAGGAGCTGAACATCATGGCCCAGGAAGGCCGCTATCCGTAAGTGGACAGGAATGATGAGCAATGGACAAGAAAGGGATCAGTGACTCATCTGTAAACCTTCATGTTGAAACAGAAATCACAGGCAGTGAAAATGCTTTGCCATCAGCAGAGAGTCCAAAATAACCTGAGGGTGGCTTTTGTTGTTCATCATTAGATGAGGAATAGGATGCAATTTCAGTGATGGCATTGAGAAAAGTCTTTGGGTCTGGCAGGGAGTTTTTACAAAAAATTAATGATCACTGTTCAACAAATCACTGTTGGATAATGTCCAAAAGTGAGTCAGGTTGGTTGAGACCTCAGGGCACATGGATCAAGAGGCTGGGAGACTCAGTGCTAATGTGATGAGGGGTCAGTGCTAATTGTGGTTGACTCAGTCAAACCTTCAAGGCATGCTAGGCAACCCTACAAAGATTACTGATGGAGGAGTCGTCTTGAGAGCTTCCCACTTGACAGCTCTTCCCAGTGTGAAGGAATAACCTGGCACCCTTGCCTTGAACACCTGTGCCTTTGTGTATAGCCCCTCAGGAGAAGAAGCAGGCCATAGTTTGCGATCCAGCACTGCAGGCAATGCTAGTAAATGCAAGACACAAGCCTTGTATGCACTCGTGTAGGAACTGTTCTGTGGGTGATGTGCACATCCTCAGTCAGACCCAGTGTGCTGTCTGGTGCCAGAGGTTGTAAACTCCAGTCATTCTAAAAGCCTAGGTAGCAGCCATTGCTGCACATGGCAGCATCAGAGAGTGCACTGGTCACTCATAAACCTTTCCAAAAGGGGTGAGACACTTCCACCTGTTATGACCTCCCAAGAGTCAATTTTGGGACCTCACACTTGTGTTAAGTGCACTGAGATCCTCTCCTTATATTTATATATATTTATATTTATGGCATTTGGCAGACGCCCTTATCCAGAGCGACTTACAATTATCTCATTTATACCACTGAGCAGTTGAGGGTTAAGGGCCTTGCTCAAGGGCCCAGCAGTGGCAGCTTGGTGGTGCTAGGATTTGAACTCTCAACCTTCCAGTCAGTCTAACATCTTAACCATTGAGCTACCACTTACCACTTCCTTACAAGCCTATACAGGAGATTTTGACACCACTTTTGTGAACTGTCAGGTGGACTTTGCAACGTTCCATGAAGGGGAACTGCCTGAGCAATATGAGCAGTATGTGCAAACAATACAGCAGCGAGATGTCGAAACAACATTCCTGGTGGTTAAGAAGTGTGCAATAGAACATAAGGTTATGTGTATAAACGGTTCCAAAAGGAATATCCGGCATCATTGAGCCACATTACCTTACATTTTCGTAAAATATAATAAAATTAAATTAAAATAAAATAAAATTAGTCACTTAGTATTTAGCACATTTGCCTCACTCCTCCAGGATAGGGGGTTCGATTCCTGCCTTTGCCCTGAGTTTCGGGGGCTTCCTCTGCATACTCTGGTTTCCTCCCCCAGTCAAAAGACATGTGTTGTAGGCTTATTGGCATTTCCAAATTGTCCATAGTGAGTGAATAAGTATGTGATTGTGCCCTGCAATGGGTTGGCACCCCATCCAGGATGTCTATGTCCCTGTGTAGGATAAGCTATACAGAAAATGGATAGATGGAAATTTTAAAAAAATAATAAAAACAGTTTGGCTAGTCCCCACAAGGTCACATTTGTCAGATATTCTTATTCTTGTAGGGACATTTGGTCCCCACCAAGACAAAAACATTCCCACACCCAATTTGGTTATTGTTAATATAAATCTGAGCATTTTCTTCCTTGGTGAATAAGGTTAATGCTACATTCTGTGAATGAAACCCAACATGTTCATATCTGACAGTTTTTTGTTTTTTTATTTTAGATTTCTCTTATCTGACTCTGGATCCCAACACGGCACATCGATACCTCATTCTGTCTGAGAAGTACAGAGTGGTGAGATACAGTGAGAGAAAGATGTCATACTCTGATAATCCAGGGAGATTTGACTCCTGCACTCAGGTGTTGTGTAAGGAGAGTGTGTGTGGACGCTGTTACTGGGAGGTGGAGTGGAGAGGTGATGGTGGTGTGTCCATATCAGTCTCATATAAAGACATCAGCAGGAAAGGATATGGTGATGAGTGTGTGTTTGGAGGCAACAATCAGTCCTGGAGTCTGTGGTGTTCATCTTCTTCTTCTCTCTTTTTCTATCACAACAACATTAAGACTGATCTCAGAGTTCCATCATCCTCCAGAATAGGAGTGTATGTGGATCACAGGGCAGGAACTCTGTCCTTCTACAGCGTCTCTGACACGATGAAGCTCCTCCACAGAGTCCACACTACATTCACTCAGCCTCTGTACGCTGGGTTTGGGGTTCACAGAGTAATTGTGACGTTATGTGATCCAAAATAATTTGTTATGATGTATTCTTTAGGATAAACCCCTTGAGATGAACCATCTCATTTTCAAGGGGGTCCTACCATACAATACAAACAAAAATACACAAAAAACAGTAAAGTAATAAGAAAAACAAAAACAAAACAACAATCAACACACAGACGTCAAAAGTATAAGTACATTGGTGAACACAACCACTAAATGTCCACAGCAAGGCCGTGAACAAATAAACAAATGTTTGTCCAGCAATGATATGATATTATATTTATATATTATGACTATTGTTAGTTATTCTACTAATAACTAAAGCCTTAAATATTAATATCTAAGCAATTTTGAGACTGATTACTTAAAGAAATGTATGGCCATTTTTAAGTAATAAGTACCTACAATGACGTACACAATTGGACATGTCACAACAATCCACAAACTCCATTTCCCAGAAGACACCATGGCCTACAAACATGGCCGCTTCAGACTACACTCTCCAGAAAACCCCCATCCCCCCTCCATCCCCTCAATCAGCCACACACACACTCTGGGACTCTTTAAAACAGACTTTCATTCAATCACATACTGCGAAGTATACACTCATTGTGTACCTGACTATACCAAGCCATTGTTTTGATTGTTTCTCTGGTTTGACCTGATCTGTTTATCTGGTTTGACCTGATCTGTTTGCCTTTGCCCTGCCTAGTTTACCCTGTTTGCTGATCGCCTGACTTTTGCCTGTCTTGTACCTTGAACCTGCCTTGCATTTTTGGAACTGTTTGCCTGGTTTTACTAAAATTGCTGTAAAAATGGCACCTGTATTCATAAAGCTTTATGACTAAAATAATCATTCTTTGTAATGTGGTAATAATGCTTTTATAATCTCTAATACACCATTAAGAATGTGTCCTGAATTTGATCAAAATCTCAATATACTCAGAATTCTAATGAATTAGATGTCACTCTATATGGAAAGGAAAGTTTATCCTTTATATACAAGATCACATAACACTGAACTTGACAAAGGCAGCATTTTCTAACTTTTTTAATATTACAATCATATCATCCATTGTTTTCTCTACAAGACATTTCCAGTGTCTTATGCTTTTAGGTATAGTGTGTATTCTGATATCACCATATTGAAATATTACTAATATATCATTACTTAAAATACTTTCCAGAGCATCAGTCAGTGAATATGAGTAAACTTGGTTTCTTTTACATTCTCACAACTAGACACTGACACGAGAAGACTGAGGGAAAGATTTGTTGAAGCATTGTATTCAATAAAACGTCGATATTTAAAGCTTTATTCACGGTGCACACGAGCAACATCTGCTGGTGAAGACGATGTCCTGCATGCAGTGGAGCAGCACTCTCCTTGGATCTGAGATCTTTTAAATGTGATGCACCATACATGAGTGAGAATGACTTTAGAAACTTGTCAGTAATGTTGATGAGGTTTGTCATATTTTTTCAGTAAATTCTGCATTATAAATAAACCATTGACTTACAGTATGTATTGGTGCTATTGGTGATTGGGAAAGCTGTACAAGAACGGCTAAAATAATAATTACGATTATCTATTTGTGTATTAAAATAACGATTTTATATATAACATTTTATTGGACTGTTTTAATTCAGAATCAAGAGAAAACCTTCACACTGTAAGTCTGTATTGTTTCATAAAGATTTCAGCAACACAATAAGACTTGCTTATTAGTCACATTATTGTGAAAAATAAACGCCAGAGTAGTTTCAGTATGAAAGGTTTGTTCCAGGACACAGCAGGACAAGATAGTTATGAGGAATTAAATAAACCATGTAGATATTCTTAGACAACAGTTATATAGTCTTAGTGGTTATATATTCTTAGTGCCTTAACCCTGATTGACCTCTTGAATATTTTTTTTTTTTGATAAAAATGTCAAGTTCCATCTAAGTGATGCATGCAAGTAGCCTCCAATACAACTGGTCGCATAATCAAGTTTCATGTATGGGCACAGCAAAGAGCTCCTCCTCCTAACTTCTCTCCTTTTCTTTTCTCCTCTCCTCCCTCTCTCGCATACAGTAACATATGAAGCAGGAAGAAGAAAGGAAGCTCATTTCAGAGATCTCCGAGTGCCTCCCTCTCTCTCTCTCTCTCTCTCTCTCTCTCTGTGCTGTTTGCACTGTCAGTGTGTGAGTTCAGGAAAATGGCTGAAGCCAGTATTTCAGTAGATCAGGACCAGTTCATCTGTCCAGTGTGTCTGGATCTCCTGAAGGATCCGGTGGCTATCCCCTGTGGTCACAGTTTCTGTAAGGTGTGTATTAATGGCTGCTGGGATCAGGAGGATCAGAAGGGTGTCTACAGCTGTCCTCAGTGCAGAGACACTTTCACTCCAAGGCCTGTTCTACACAGAAACAACATGCTGGCTGAAGTGGTGGAGAAACTGAAGAAGACTGAACTCCAAGCTTTAAAAAAACACACATTAATTGAAGCCTCAGCAGAACTACAGGAGAAGATCTGCTCTGAACATGATGAAGTGCTGAAGATCTACTGCCGTACTGATCAAATATGTATTTGCTCTTTGTGCATGTTGGATAAACATAAAGGCCACGATGCTGTATCAGTTGCAGCAGGAAGAACTGAGAATCAGGTCAGAACTCTTCCTAATTATATTTCTCATTTAGATTTAGCAGGTTCGGTCAGTTACAAGATTTGAATTGTGAAATTGCTTTTTTAAACATAATAATTTGAGGTCACACATTAAGTAAATATATTCTTACCAAGCGTTTGTCATAATCAGATCAGACGAGTGAATGTTTACTCAGCCAACGCCCATTTTACAACTTAAATGAGTCCACACAAAAGAGAAAGCCTGAGTGAACTTTAACTCTTTAACCGCCATTATTATTTTCACCCACTCATAATTTGTAATGTCATGAATATTAACGATTTGTCCTCAGAGAGAGTTAAAGGAGGAGCAGATGAAATCCCAGCAGAGAATCCAGGAGAAGCAGAAGAAGGTGCAGGAGCTGAAACAGGCTGTGAACACTATAAAGGTGAGCAGTGAGCAGAGACAGAGCTGCTCCTAGAAACACACACAACATGGACAACGAGTCATTTAGAGTCCCAGTAAGAGAGGGAATGATAGATGAGCTTTAAATCTTGTGTGTGTGTGTGTCTCCTAACAGCTCAGTGCACAGACAGCAGTGGAGGACAATGAGATTATCTTTACTGAGCTGATCAGCTCCATGGAGAAAAAGCGCTCGGAGGTGACGGAGTTGATCAGAGCTCAGGAGAAGGCAGAACTGAGTCGAGCTGAACAACTTCTGGAGCAACTGGAGCAGGAGATTGCTGATCTTCAGAGGAGAGTCACTGAGCTGGAGCAGCTTTCACACACACACGATCACATCCATTTCCTCCAGGTAACACTCACTGTCTGATCTACAGAGCCAGCTGTTCCTCACACACTCTCTAAAACACCTCTCATTAAAGCAATAGTAAATGTCCCTGTCTAACATCACAAGTGTGTCTTTGGTCTAAATTGGACTGAGATCATTCGTTCCTCTCTCTTTCTCCTTCTCCATTCTGTTTTTTCTCTCTGTAGAGTTTCCAGTCTCTCTGTGTCTCTTCTGGACGTGACGACTCATCCAGCATCACTGTCCATCAACATCTCTCATTTGATGGAGTGAGGAATTCTCTCTCAGATCTGAAGAAGAGACTCGAGGAATTCTGTGAGGAGAAATTCAGTAAAATCCCTCCACAAGGTAAGGGGAGCTGTTCCTGATGGAGAAACACAGTGATGGATGTCTTTACTCATTCAGTGACAGAGTGATGTCGAGGTGTCAGTCTTCGTTCCTGAGCACCAAAGCTCTGCACAATTTAGAGTTTTTAACACTCACCTGATTTGAGTCTTGATGATGAACTGCTGATGTGAATGAGTTTGTGTTAGAGCTGAGAAACTCTGCACTCTGGTGCTTCAAGACTGAAGTCTGACACGTGACCTACACACATTTCTGATCTACACACAAGTGATAATTTACATTAATGTCTGATTTTAGGGGTTTTACCATTGGACCATTTTATTTCTGGCTCTACAGTTGAGGACGTTCAGATTTTACCCTCAGAGCCAAAAAGAAGAGAAGAATATCTGAAATGTACGTTTCATACACACACACACACACACACGTAAGACATCAAAAATCGTGTCTGTATTCTTCCTCTGTAACTGATGTTTCATTCTCTTTAAAATATCTGTTCACTCTTCACATATATTCACAATATATTCTGTGAATAAATCAAACATATTCATAATTTTTCAAACATTTTTAAAATTTTATTTCAGATTTCTGTTATCTGACTCTGGATCCCAACACGGCACACCGTTACCTCATTCTGTCTGAGAAAAACAGAGTGGTGAAATATACTGAGAGAAAGAAAGGGTACCCTGATCATCCAGAGAGATTTGATTACTGGTGGCAGGTGTTGTGTAAGGAGAGTGTGTGTAGACGCTGTTACTGGGAGGTGGAGTGGGAAGGTGATAGAGGTGTAGCCATATCAGTCTCATATAAGGGGATCAGCAGGAAAGGAAATGGTGATGGGGGTGCTTTTGCACTTAGCAGTCAGTCCTGGAGTCTGGAGTGTTTTTCTTCTTCTCTCTCTTTTTGGCACAACAGCATTGAGACTGAGCTCGGAGTTCCATCATCCTCCAGAATAGGAGTGTATGTGGATCACAGTGCAGGAACTCTGTCCTTCTACAGCGTCTCTGACACGATGAAGCTCCTCCACAGAGTCCACACCACATTCACTCAGCCTCTATACGCTGGAATTGGGTTCTACAAGGGTGAGTGTTGTAAATCAGGACCAACTGTGAGGCTGTGTGATCCAAAGTAACTAGACCATGATGTTTTATTGTCAGCAACAAATAGATAAATTGATGCACATTTTGTTATTGATCCTTAATTGTAAAAAAACTTCAACATTAAATCGTTTTGGATTGAAGATCACTTTCCAGGGAAGTTAATGATCTTAAATCTTCAATTGGAAAATGTTTTGTAGTTAAGCCTCAGTGATCTCCCTGACATTGTTTTCTTTGAGATCCTGAACCATTCTTACAATGTTTCTTTGCTGCTCCATAACAATTTCAAGTTTTGTTAAGATGTCATGAAAAAGTGCTGAAACATAACAGAGAAATTGTAAGGTTACCACACCATCCCTCGAATGACATCAGGCTTACACTAACAGTGATTATGAAATCAAAAAAAATCTTACATCTCTGGAATGGATCGTTGCTTGGGAGGCGCTTTGTCTGGAGTCTGGGCATCGAGGAGTCATGATGCCACAGTGATTCCACTGCCTGATCAGGAGACTGTAAAGTTGTGTCACTATGATGTCCTGTGATGTGCTGTGATGTTCTGGCAGAAAACTGTTGGGCAGTAAGGTGAAAAGGCAGAGTAGGCGTCTGTTCAGGCATGTCAATCGCTTGGCGTAATGAAGACCCAAGAGTTCTCTCTTGCCATTCAGATGAAGGGCTCATGTCCAACAATGATGGTCCTGGAGTTTCTGGGATCTGTGTCAGACACGAGGATTTCTGAGGCCATAGGGAGGGTTGAGGTTGTCTTTGTCCTTGAGGACTTAGTTGTAGCTCAGTAGATGATGACCAAATCCTTTTAGGTGATGGTTGTATTTGAGGGGCTTGTGGCAAATTGTCTTTTTGGGGTGCAATAGCCTCATCATCAGTGTCATAATGATCCAGTAGGCGCCGGTTTCATCTTTAGAGAAGACAAAAAATTTAATGATCACCAAGTTTGATGAAGCAAAAATGGCATGTCCATGTGAAGATAATATTCAGGGACAAATTCAGTTTAAGCAGTAAGATGTGTATGATCAGTGACATGAATATTGCTTTGCCCAATCATTCAAGGACCTTTTAGACGCTTCACTATAGTTTTCTATCAAAGACAGAATTGAAAAATCAAAACAAATCAGAAGTTGTTTGCCATTTAACCCTTTGAAGTGAATGTATTGTATACAAAAAGTATTTATACATACCTGCAGTATACATAATTTTAACTTTATAAGCAGACCAAGACTCCTTTGGTTGCTCCAAACACTTGGTTGCCCTCTGAATTCCTTCACCCTTATATGGAGGCCATAAACAAATACCATTCTTTACCCAGACTGCAGGCACAACCTCCACTTCTTGGGTATCAAGAAAGCTCACAATGTGGTACATATTTTCTGAAAGCAAATCAAATAGATAAACATTTCAAACAAACATAGACAAACATTTAATAACAGATAAAGGTAATATAAAGACAAACACAGAAAACAAATGAGTCTTAGGTGAGTCATACTTGTGTAGAGTGTAGAACTAACAAACAAACTTGTGTCCCAGCGTAGAACAAAGTAGAACAAATTCTGGAAAAAGAAAAAAGCAAAATAATTTAAAAAAAATAAGTAAATAAAAAAAACTTCATTTTAAATGTAGAAGAGGAAAAACAGCAAACCTGCCATGTCCCTCAAGGGCAACCTCACATACTTGTGTATATTTTGTCTAAGCCTTGCACATTTTAGCTCCATTGACAGGTCTGAAACAACAAAAATTCCTAATTCCTGAGAAACTACTGGGTAGTCAAGTTTCTTTCTTGGTGTACTCTTTATAAACAACAAACTCGCTCCCTTTAAACAAAATAATGTTTTGTACCAGAACAACAACATTATTAACCTCAATACAATTATCACCTTTTGAAGTTTTAATGACCACACCATCCCTAATTAACTCTCTGAACTGCTCAACAGTTCCATCAAACAACCGTGGTACTGGCCCATCTGTGTGCATGAATTTTGCCTGTGATTTCAATCCCTGAACTTCAGTACTGCTGTTTGCGTGTACAGCTTCCAGACAGCCTTCGAATTACTTGAGTTAAAGGGCTGTGTGGTTTCGTGATCATTTTTTTCAATTTCTGCAAGTAATTTCAAAAGGAGACCCTGATATTAGGTCTAAATGACCATGAAGTCTCACATCATCACTAAGGTGAATCAATCCATGTATATTGTACACCACAAAATCTGGGCCATACGACTTACTGAAATGTTCAACAAATGAGACAAGCAGAGTGTTGGCAAAGTCATTCATTGTTAAACAGAATGATGGATGTGCTAAAATGCAGATTGCAGCAGACAAAAGCATGAAATTATTATACACTTGCTCAGCCAGAAAACCTTTAAGAACAACTGGCCCAGTATACAGAAGAAACTGTCTAAATTCTGTTGCTTTCCATCTTAGTCTTTCTTCCAAACTCCTTGGTTTTCTGGCAAATTCAACTGGGACAAAAACTTTTAAATGACTTAATCTTTCAGAGATGGCTTTAACCTGATGTCCAGAAAGACGACATTGTAAAGGTCCAGTACTGGTCATCCACAAATCCAAAAGTCTTCGAACAACACCAAGACACACCAAATGCATGTAATCATGAGGAAAGCAACTAACCATCCCTATGCTGGTTTCAGACAGAGGTGAATGTCCTAAGTGGTGATCTTCATCTACAGCTTGCTTAAAAGACTCATCAGTCCTTAGAGATGCATGAATTTCAGGGAACGTCATGCGATGGTTAGTGTAAACACCCGACTGAACACACTTGTCACATCCAGAATAGCCAGTATGAGTTTTAATGCATTTAACAAAGGCTCTAGCTGGAGCATCATATATAACTGAAGTTATCTTCAACCAAAAGGTCTTACCATTTATAACAAATCCTTCTGTCAAGCTATTTATCTCCTTTACAAGAGCACCTAGGTAGTCTGAAACAGGGTTTGGCTTTTTAACACCACAAAATAAAGCAATTAAAAATGGCTTTTTATTAACACAATCCTGTAAAATACCCAACACTGGCCAGAACTGAAGAGAAGAACTTTTAAACAAAGGCAGGCTATCTATATTTAGCTGTAACCTGAACACATGTCTATCAGGAACTTTAAAGGACAGGTTTTCAAAAGTTTTACCAAGTAAAGCGTTTTAATATTCCAAAATAGTAGTAAGTACCACTTGCTATTTTGTCCACCATATACTGTTTAGTTGTTTTGAGCAAAGAACGCCCATCTTTTGGAAGGAATGGATGATGCACTTTAAGTATAGACAGAAGTGCTGTAAGAGCAACTAAAGAAACACCAAACTCAACTGGCCAGCCTGACAAAGAGCTTGCCAAATCATTACATGAAACACTTTCAAAGTCGCTATCATTAGAATCTTCACTAGCAACCTCCTCCTCACATTCATAAACAACAGTCTCCAAACTGGCAACACTAGAACATGCATCGGTGCCAGTGCTTGGTCTCTTTTCAGGCTGAGAATTAATTTCTTTCTCCAAAGATTCAAACATCCTATCGACACGCCTAGCCACCCTTTTGCACATGTTTTTTTGTTCACTTCGCTTCGCCCACAAGTTTTCCATTATGCACTGAAAATGAGGACTGTGAATAACTGCAGCACTTCTAGCATAAAGCAAATAAAAACCAACCACAGAAAAGCTTCGAATGAACAAACAAGCTGATCGAGTAGTGCGCTGCTGAGAAAGACTAAACCCTAAAAGTTGAGACCAACTAAAAGTTGAGATTTCTTTAA
>CM040483.1:1635824-1671036 GCA_022758105.1 Pangasianodon gigas
ACATCTCTGTTATGCTAATCCCAGCATACAGACCGCTAGTCAGACGCTCCAAACCGGTTCTGAAGCAGGTGAAAACCTGGCCAGCAGGAGCCATCTCTGCTCTTCAGGACTGTTTTGAACACACTGACTGGCACATGTTCAGGGAAGCGGCAACTGACGGCGACTTCACCAACTTGGAGGAATACGCGACATCAGTGACCAGCTATATTAGCAAGTGCATTGATGACGTCACCGTTTCCAAGATCATCACCTCACGCTCCAACCAGAAGCCGTGGATGACTGCAGAGGTGCGTGCGCTACTGAGGACCCGAGACTCCGCCTTCAGAGCAGGCAACAAGGCGGCCCTAAGAACAGCAAGGGCCAAACTGTCCTGGACCATCTGAGAGGCAAAGCGCACACACGCACAGAGAATCCACAGCCACTTCATGGCCAGCAGAGACACGTGGCGCATGTGGCACGGCATCCAGGCTATCACCAACTACAGGACAACATCACCTGCCTGTGACAGTGATGCCTCCCTCCCAGATGTGCTGAACGACTTCTACGCTCGATTTGAGGCACAGAATGGCGTGACGGCGAGGAAGACCACCCCTCCTCCCAATGACCAGGTGCTGTGTCTAACCATGGCCGATGTGAAGAAGACTCTACACAGAGTCAACCCACGGAAGACTGCTGGACCAGACAACATTCCTGGCAGGGTGCTCAGAGGATGTGCACAGAGGACCTAACTTGGCAACCAGGCCAGGTAAAGAGGACATGGAGGAACCTAAAATCAGAACTTCATTTTGGCTTTTGTTTAATTGTAAAAACTTGTTTGCCAGCCAATATTTAATATTTTCGAAGGAATTTAGAACATTATCAAATGACCACTTCTTGTCCAAGCTCACTGGGAAATAAAATTGAGAATAGTCAGCATAGCAATGATAAGATATGCTATACTTCTGAAAAATAAAGCTCAGAGGAAGCATATACAAGGAAAATAGTAAGGGTCCTAAAATAGACGCTTGAGGGACACCACATGATAACTGAACCACCGCAGAAGAAAAATTCCCTTTTAGACAGGAGGCAAATCACTGAAGGGCCGTACCCTGGATGCCAACCGTACACTCAAGACGAGTGAGAAGAATATTTGTGTCGAATGAGGCACTGAGATCTAATAAAACTAAGACAACATGTGAGCCAGAATCCATGGAGAGAAAAATATCATTGGTGACCTTTAGCAATGCAGATTCTGTGCTGTGCAAGGGTCTAAAGCCAGACCGAAATGTATCTAAAATGTTAAATGTATTTAGATAGGAGTAGAGCTGTGAATAGAAAACTCTCCAGAATCTTGGAAATAAAAGGCAATTTGGAGATTGACCTATAATTATTATATATTACAGGATCCAAAGAAGTGTTTTAAACAAAGGATGTAGAACTGCATGTTTATAACTGCTTTAACAATTAACATCACCATTCGCTAATGAGCTGTTAATTATAGATGTCACACTGGAACTAATAAAAACGTCTTTAAAAAGGCATGGAGAAACAATATCCAGTGTATAACTGGAACACTTCATCTGAACATGCACAAAAATAAAACAGACATATGCAATCACCTGGTGTCTGCTGGATTCCTGAGTAATGTTCCTTTGTCACTGCAACAGCATCTTTGGCCTAATTTGGTCTGATGGTATTCTGAGATCATATTAATTTTGAGATAATGTTTGGAATTGTTTAGAATAATTGGTAAGATGTGGGAAGGTCAGTAAGTTCAGTTTGTTGTTTTGCGATCAGGTAGCTCTGATTTAGTTTGTATGGTGTATTTATTGTGATATTTGACCTGCATCTGTTCATAGACTTGCACTGACTTACAGATAAATCATGATGTAAATGCTGCTAATGCCTATATCTAAAACTAAACCACTAAATACTGGTGACTCGCGAGCAGGGTTTTACAAAGAATATACAGTATGATGTATCTGTCTAATGCATGCTGGGTAATATAGTGATGGAATAAGTGTTATGTAGTAACTGTAATTGTAGCAGTACTTTGAGCATGCTGCTTACATTTGTTTTATGTTTAATTGTTTTCTGTAGGCTTTTTATCCTGGACGTCGGTCTCCCCCATTTGAAAGACCAGATTTTCGCACATCCAGCATCACTGTCCATCAACACCTCTCATTTGATGGAGTGAGGAATTCTCTCTCAGATCTGAAGAAGAGACTCGAGGAATTGTGTGAGGAGGAATTCAGTAAAATCCCTCCACAAGGTAAGAGGAGCTGTTCCTGCTGGAGAAACACAGTGATGGACGTCTTTACTCGCTCTGTGACAGAGTGATGTCGAGGTGTCAGTCTTCGTTCCTGAGCACCAAAGCTCTGCACAGTTTAGAGTTTTTAACACTCACCTGGTTTGAGTCTTGATGATGAACTGCTGATGTGAATTTGTGAGTTTGTGTTAGAGCTGAGAAACTCTGCACTCTGGTGCTTCAAGACTGAAGTCTGACACGTGACCTACACACATTTCTGATCTACACACAAGTGATAATTTACATTAATGTCTGATTTTAGGGGTTTTAACATCTGTTTTTTTTCCTCTCTTCACAGTTGAGGACGTTCAGATTTTACTCTCAGAGCCACAGAGCAGAGACGAGTTTCTGAAATGTACGTTTCACACACACACACACACACACACACGTAAGACATCAAAAGTGGTGTCTGTATTCTTCCTCTGTAACTGATGTTTCATTCCCTTTAAAATATCTGTTCACTCTTCACATATATTCACAATATATTCTGTGAATAAATCAAACATATTCATAATTTTTCAAATATTTTTTAAATTTTATTCCAGATTTCTGTTATCTGACTCTGGATCCCAACACGGTACATCGTAAACTCATTCTGTCTGAGAAGAACAGAGCGGTGAGATGCAGTGAGAGAGAGCTGCAGTACCCTGATCATCCAGAGAGATTTGATTACTGGTGGCAGGTGTTGTGTAAGGAGAGTGTGTGTAGACGCTGTTACTGGGAGGTGGAGTGGAGCGGTGTTAGAGGTGTAGCCATATCAGTCTCATATAAGGGGATCAGCAGGAAAGGAAATGGTGATCGGGGTGCTTTTGCACGTAGCAATCAGTCCTGGAGTCTGGAGTGTTCTTCTTCTTCTTCTCTCTCCTTCTATCACAACAGCATTGAGACTGAGCTCAGGGTTCTAGCACCGTCCAGAATAGGAGTGTATGTGGATCACAGTGCAGGAACTCTGTCCTTCTACAGCGTCTCTGACACGATGAAGCTCCTCCACAGAGTCCACACTACATTCACTCAGCCTCTATACGCTGGAATTGGGCTCTACAAGGGTTGGTGTTATAAATCAGGAGCAACTGTGAGGCTGTGTGATCCAAAGTAACTAGACCATGATGTTTTATGGTCAGCAACAAATAGATAAATTGATGCACATTTCGTTATTGATCCTTAATTGTGAAAAACTTCAACATTAAATCGTTAAAACATTAAAACACTGGGTTTAGACTCGGTTTCAGATAATCGTTTACAGTGTTGTATAGAAATATTTTTTTAAAAATGCATATAAAAAGGGACACTGCTGTATGGAAATTCAAAGTATCACAAGTGATCTTATAAATCATTTTACAGATTTCAGCAAGATTACTCAGAGTTTGTTTCTAATTCATATTACTGAATTCTACAATTTATCTTTAAAAAAAATGATCTTTAAAATCTGTGTTCATAAAACTTTTTGACGATGTAATAATGATTCTTTGTACTTTGGTAATCATGCTTTGTTAAACATTTAATAAACTCTGATGAACTCTGATGTGTTGTGAATTTGATCAAAATCTTAAAACCTTCAAGATTCCAGTGAATACTGTACAGAGGATGTGTAGGATCATGACGTGTTGCTTCCTGGATTTTTCTGAATGTCACTTACACAAGATTTTGTATTCTGGTATCACCATACTGAAATATTACAAATGACATTCCAGAGCATCAGACAGTGAATATCAGTGAACTTGGTTTTTTATACATTCTCAGGTTGTTCATTTACAATTAAACACTGACTCTAGAAGACTGAGGCTTTAACCCCAGTGGAGGAGCAAGTGCTGGAATAAAATGCAAACAGACCTAAAGTGGGGTTAGTGATGGTGAAAGTGAAAGATTTTTGCAAGTTAACACTTTATTAACACACACGGGTGGCATTCACTGGTGAGAAGGATGTTCTGCAGCCAAGGAGGACTCACTGTTACTGGATCTGAGATCTTTTTTAAATGTTATGCACCATGTAGATGAGTGTGAATGACTTTAGAAACCTGTCAGTAATGCTATTGATACTGACAATGCATATCAGGCAGTAGCATTTATATTATAAAATGAAATGTGTACTATAAATAAAGGGTTGACCTATTTTTTGACGTAGTCTGTCACAAGTAAAGCTGCATCACCTGTTAAACACTGACAGAATAACATTAGTACTGTGACGCAGGTGATTTATATCATATGTATAAAGCAGTAAAGATCATTAGATTTCTGTTGAGCTTACACTCATATGTACATCTACTTTCACATTACTTCTGCTTCCTTATCTGAAAAATAATACAGTGAAAACCTCTGTCTCATTTCTTTGCCTCATATTTGTGCTCTGACCTGCACACCTGAGAAAAATGTATTTATGATGTTGAAAAAGTGCTGAAGTTCTACTATCATACTGACGGAAGATGTATTTGTTCACTGTGTGTTATGGATAAATATAAAGGCCATGACACTGTAACTGTTTCAGCAGAACCAACTGAGAAACAGGTAAGAACTAGATTTTTTCCAGAATGAATTCATTCTCATTATATATATAATGTGTAAATTGTGATTTCAATAGTTTAATCTTTTTGAAATTGCTTATTAAAACTGAATATGATGTGGTCACACCATGTGTTCAATAAATGTGTCCTTATCCTGCATTAATCATCAGACCAGAAGGTGAACTTTCGATCAGCCAACAACCATTTTACGACTTAAACAATCCAGCAAACATGAGTGAACTTTAACTCTTCAGCTCTTGTTAACATTCACCCACTGATAATTTATAATCTCATGAATATTAATGAATTGTCCATCAACACCTCTCATTTGATGGAGTGAGGAATTCTCTCTCAGATCTGAAGAAGAGACTCGAGGAATTCTGTGAGGAGAAATTCAGTAAAATCCCTCCACATGGTAAGAGGAGCTGTTCCTGATGGAGAAACACAATGATGGACGTCTTTACTCGCTCTGTGACAGAGTGATGTCGAGGTGTCAGTCTTCGATCCTGAGCACCGAAGCTCTGCAAAACACTTGCCTGATTTGAGTCTTGATGATGAACTGCTGATGTGAGTTTGTGTTAGAGCTGAGAAACTCTGCACTCAGGACAGAAGTCTGATACGTGATCTAAACATATTTTTTTATCTACACATGAACGATGATTTACATAAATGAGTTTTATCATTGGACCATTTTCTGTCTCCATAGTAGATGACGTTCAGATGATTTCACCCTCAGAGCCAAAGAGCAGAGACCAGTTTCTAAAATGTACATCTAAAACACACACACACACACACACACACACACAAATATCCTGTCTTCCTTGACAACTGACTGATTTTACTTTGCCTTTAAAATAGGTGTACCAACACAGACAACTGTTTCACTCTTCACATAAATATATTATGTGAATTAAACCCAAAATGTGTACATTTTATTTGAAAGATTTCTGACTCTGAATCCCAACATGGCACATTGTAACCTCATTCTGTCTGAGAAGAACAGAGCGGTGAGATACAGTGAGAGAGAGCAGCAGTACTCTGATCATCCAGAGACATTTGACTCCTGTCTTCAAGTGTTGTGTAAGGAGAGTGTGTGTGGACGCTGTTACTGGGAGGTGGAGTGGAGCAGTATGTTAGGTGTTGTGTCCATATGAGCCTCATATAAAGACATCAGCAGGAAAGGACGGGGTGATGAGTGCAGGTTTGGACGCAACAATCAGTCCTGGAGTCTGTGGTGTTCGTCTTCTTCTCTCTGTTTCCATGAGAGTTCCATCATCCTCCAGAATAGGAGTGTATGTGGATCACAGTGCAGGAACTCTGTCCTTCTACAGCGTCTCTGACACGATGAAGCTCCTCCACAGAGTCCACACCACATTCACTCAGCCTCTATACGCTGGGTTTTGGGTGCGTAGAGGAATGTGAGGTTGTGTGATAGGTCTGTGGTGTTTTATAGACAGTAACAAGTCAATTAAAAATTCATGGCCATTTTTTTTCATTGATCCTCAACTGTGATAAAACTTTAACATTATTTCATTAGAGCACTACTACCCATGTTTATTTTCCGCCTCTATTTCCAGTGTTTCTTTTGTGCTTGACCTTACCACTCTCCTCTGTGTTTTTCTTTGTGCACCAGGTCCACAGTTCCCCCAGCCTACCTGCTCACTTCCTGCTATGTCCAGAGCAGCTTCGCCTTCCCCTTGGCTCTCCTACTAAGCACTCAACTCCCACACCACTGACCCGAGCGCGAGATGATAAGACTCTCTTGCTGGTTTAATGGTTTTGCACCTTCGTATATCTCAGAAGGTTGGACAGACTCTGCTCCAAAGCAGGGTTTAAAGTCAAGTGCTGGTTACATTTTGCAAGAATACATCTCAGTATTTCTAGTCTGAGATGCTTGATAATTATGATCAGGTGTTTCGTGTTAGTGTAACGCTGTCATTCTGCATAGTTTGGGTTCTACTTCTTACTTTTCAGTTCTAATCTAACACCCCTTGCTCTAGAATTCAGACGCTGCACTAGACACTGAGTGGATGGAAGATTAGAAGTTTAAACAGACATCCAGGGTAACGTCCCAAAACCCTGAGAAGGAGAAAAACTCCGACCACCAGCATGACCAAAGTCAGGGGAGGGGGTCACATGTCTAGTCAAGAAGGCACAACCAAGGATGTTCTTCCTGATGTAGTAACAATGTATCATAACCACTAATGGTTCTACAGAGCACCATCACAGATTGACATTACCATGTTGTTCTCCTACTCCTCTTCTCAGTCCAAAAAAGTATGACAATGGATAATCAGTACTGCTGAGAAGATCATCCACCCCATCAATGAAGTGTTCACTGTCAGACCAAGGACATGTGGCCAGAAGATTGCTAATGACGCTACCCATCTGAGCAACAACCTGCTTCAAAAGCAATGACAAGGCCAGTGCTACCAAACCATATGCACCTGTTTGTCAGCCACACCAGCTACTTTTCTGTGTGCTATCAACCTTATCAACAAAGACCTCTACAACCCTCCACAGTACTCTACGCTTGTTTACTCTGATTGAGTACCAGAGAGGTTTTTCTTTATACAGAAGGAGTAGAGGTCGAGGTGGATTGGAGAGAATGAGAACATGTCTGTGAAGAATGAGGTTAGTGACCTGACTGGAGAGGTCCAATGTCTCAGTTATACATTAAAAATCCTTCAGAACAAGGCTTAGTTCATGTATTTTTAAAATATTCACACAGACCTCGAAGAAGCTGCTAATCTATACAACTGTTCTTACACAAACAACTGCTGAAAACTTTCACGCTATAAACACAGAAGTGAAAGTTTGTTCCAAGAAAACAGTTGAGCTCTAAGTACTGTGCTCTCTCTCTCTCTCTCTCTCTCTCTCTCAGTGTGTGTGTTCAGGAAAATGGCTGAAGCCAGTATTTCAGTAGATCAGGACCAGTTCATCTGTCCAGTGTGTCTGGATCTCCTGAAGGATCCGGTGACTCTCCCCTGTGGTCACAGTTTCTGTAAGGTGTGTATTAATGGCTGCTGGGATCAGGAGGATCAGAAGGGTGTCTAGAGCTGTCCTCAGTGCAGAGACACTTTCACTCCAAGGCCTGTTCTACGCAGAAACAACATGCTGGCTGAAGTGGTGGAGAAACTGAAGAAGAAAACTGAAATGCATCTTATGCCTCATCTTGAACTTCCTGATTTGCAAAAGCAAACAATAGTTGAAGCATCAGCAAAACTACAAGAGAAGATCTGCTCTCAGCATGGAAAACTGTTGGAGATCTACTGTCGTACTGATCAAACCTGCATCTGTTATTTGTGTACGATGGATAATCACAAAGGACACGACACCGTCACAGCCACAGCAGAAAGAGCTGAGAAACTGGTGAGAACTAGAAATCAATTCAGTATTAACTATTTGTCTTAGTCAAAAGGATTTTGAAAAAAGTTTCTTACAACTTTATGTGTTATGGTTAAGAGAGTTAAAATATGTCATCAGTCAGGTTTAGTAGTAATCTAGTCAGACGAGTTAGTGAACAACATTACTAATAACAAGAAAGATGCACAGATTATTATTATTATTATATTATTATTATAAGTTAGAATCTTCTACAGAAGAATTTCCTTCCTGTTTGTTTCAGCTCTCACTGATTCCTGTATCAGTGCACTGTATTGTGATAGACTCTGTAAACACTGGGACCTACAGGAAGTAGAAACGGAGACACACTTCACTCTGATCTGTGCAAAACAGAACCACATTAGAGAGGAATATTACCATAAATTCACAGCCATCATCCCAAACTTCTCCTCCCTGATCACTGAGCACAAACTGAGCTGGGTTTCAGGAGGAACATGAAGGAAGTGCGCAGCTGGCAGCTACGCTCATATTCCCTCCTCATCATACAACAAACATAAATCACCTCGAATCTAATCTAATCCAATCCTGACATGATCTATTATAATATTTTATATAGTAATTTATATAAACGAATTCAATACTGCATATCTTTCTGTAATGCGTCTGTTAATTTCATTAATGTCTATTCACACTGTGTTTATTTTATTCATTATTGTTTTTCTATTTCTTTATTTGTTATTATTGTTTTTGTCTATATAATTTTTATATTCATTTGCTTTGGCAGCGTTGTTAAAACAGTCACGCCAATAAAGCACACTGTGAACTTCAACTTGCACTGTATTGTGTATGAAATAGTGTCTTCTGCAGCTGGAGTCCTGAACTGCACATCCTCTTCCTCTTAAATGATACTGAAGTGAGGAAGGACGCTGTGAGGAAGGACGCTGTGAGGAAGGACGCTGTGAGGAAGGACACTCCAATAAAAGTGCTTTTTAACATACTGAAGTCGGCTCAAGTGTATTATTTCGTTATGTAAAAAGACAATCCTTAGAAAAGCATTTAAACCGTTTTAGTACATTAGAGACGTACACTTCAATGAGTTTATTTTTCGACACACTAAAAGAGTAATTTACACGTATTTCAGTCCAAAATACTTGTGTATTAAAGTCCATTAATTGTGTATTAAAGTGTGTATTAAAGTGTTAACACTAGAGCTATAGACGGCGCTAACGTGTCACTCAGGATCGCTATCAGGTCATGCTAAAGGAACGCAAAATGTTTACATATGAAGAGACTTGATTGTATTTTTTGTTAGGATTGTTTTTATTGTATTTCTATTTAATACGGTATATAATTAATTAATTAATTAATTTCCTTGTTTGTTTATATATTTTTATATGTATTTTATTTTCAACGTAGGGATTTTGATGTGAAAGTTTACATATAAATATATATAAAAAATTCAGTTGTTCTGAGAGTGCAATTTTGTAACTTTAACACTGATTCACTACACGTTCAGTTTCACTGCTGCTGAGGACGACCCACACGCACAGCCTACAGATACATGAGGTTACTGTGGATGGTTCCACTTAGAAACCATGAAGATGGCCTTGGACTTCATTAGTTTTGCAGCGTTGCTATGAGAGCTTTAGGACTGCAATTCCCACGAACAGTTTTGCACTCAAGTCTCCATCAGTGAACAATTGATAACTTCAACAAAACAGACTTCATGTGTAAAGCACTATCCGGTGTCATCCAGATGAGGATGGGTTCCCTTGAGAGGAACCAGACTCAAAAGGGAACCCATCCTCATCTGGGTGACACCGGATAGTGCGATTATAAATAATTCCCTTCTATAACTGTGTACTACATGGACAAATAGTGCAATTGTGTAACCAGGAAAGTTCATTATACTTTACACATGAAGTCTATTTTGTTGAAGTTATCAACAGGAAGTTTTTTCTCACCACCATCACCTCTGGCTCGCTCATTAGGGATAAATTCTTACTTTTAAAATGTATATCCTGGATTTCTATATTTCTGTAAAGCTGCTTTGTGACAGTGTCCATTGTTAAAAGCGCTATACAAATAAAATTGAATTGAACTAAAATTGAATTGAATTGAATTTTGATTATACACATGTAAATCCTACATCTGACCAAAGCAGCAGATTGTAGATAAGAAGTAAAATCAGAACGAATTCATTCTGGAAAGCTTTTTCTCATTCTCACCTGTTTCTCAGCTCTTTCTGCTGTGGCTGTGACGGTGTCGTGACCTTTGTGATTATCCATCGTACACAAATAACAGATGCAGCTTTGATTTACTGGTGCATTTACATTTATTCGCTCCTGACACAAACGCATCTTGAAACAGAAAAAGCACAGACACAAAACGCTTTTACAATGTTAAAAAAGAGAGAGAGAAAAAAAACAGTTACAAAATTTAAAAATAAAACAGTACACGATCCTCAGTGTGAAGGAAAGTGGGTCAGAAGTTTTGAAGATCCTCAGGATGCACAAAATTATTCCGGAAAAGATGATACGCCAAAAGCTGACCGCCGAAGATCATCATCACTAAACCTGAACCTGGAAAGAAACCGGGTTTGAGTGTGGTTTAGGCGCCTAAAAGTGAACTTCTGGAGTGAGGAACGTGAAATGAGTGCTGTTTACTCACCGAGAGCGATCCACCAGTGTTCTGTGGAAGGGAAATCAGCCATGACTGAAACACAACCGGAAACACAAACATTTATTTACAACCTTATATGTCAAATGTGTCGTAGCCGTGAATCTCCACAACTCGTATTATAACCTTAATGATCTTTAGATGAGGGATGAAACATAGATGATAGTGTGAGTCCAAGAATTCGTTCCTGTTACATAGGCCTGGGTTATATTTATATATTTTATTTATTTATTTAATCTAAAATAATCCACTTCGAGATGGTAACAGTAACTCTGCTTCATCACACCACCATGGTGTTGATTATTTTCCTAGAACAGCATGTCCCCAAGTGTTTTATTTCTTAAATATCACCAGGTCTATACAGTAATTACATAATAGCAATTTACCAACAATTACAATTATTAATTTATTAATGAATGATATTTTATCCGTTTAAAGTTGCATTTAATGTTGTGGTACATCAGTGAAACAAGTACTTCACCTAAGTTATAGCAGCCATAAACGGTCATTTCCTCACCAGCCTCTCTTTTTTCTCTCGCTTGATGTTAATAAGACAAAAAAAAAATAATCCCTGTGATTTGCAGCTGCACTGCGTTCAGAGCTGCTGCTATAGAGAATTAATCAACACCTTCTGACCAATCAGAATGCAGAATTCAGCAGCACTGTGGTATGAAATGATATAGATAACGATGAAAATCAAACCTTTTTTTGGATATTGATAATTCACTTTTGAAATTTTTTAAATAAAATAAAAAGTTCCTCAAATAAACCTAGAGGTTGGCGTGGCGTCTTTTAGTGGAATAGGAATGAAATCTTTAAACGCGATCGTCTCCCTTTTCACATTTGTGAGACTCTAAAGTGTCAGAACTTCACTTCTGGTTGAGAAACAGAAGCATATTTCAGTTGAGAAAATGTCAGGATGATGGGATTTTAGCAGCTGGATTAAGTTTGGAGGGGGTGTGTGGAGGTTATCTGACAGAATGTTCTGTACCAGCGACCGTGAGGCCGATGTGGAGGAGTGTGACGGTGATGGCGTAGTCCCACACCCACTCCTCCACGATCCAGGCGAATACGAGTCCTCCCACGATGTACGTCACCTCCGTCGAGATCACGCTCACTGCACGAGAAACAGATGCACAGTCACAAAAGCCATGAACGCAGAATTTCACAAAGTCCTCAGCTCTAGAAATAGCGAAAGCCAGAGACTTTGCGTTTATACCATACAAATCCTGCACCTTTTCATAAACAGTCCTGACTTTTAGTCTGTAAATCCCACTTGTGTAAAAGAGTGAATGCATCTCACGGTTCATGCGTTTAAAAAAGATGTCTTCTCATCTAGGGACAGTTTGGAATTTTCTCATCAAATTTTATTTATTAGCATTAAATGGCAAGATCTGATCCTAGATCAGCACTCGCAGGTGGAGCTTCAGTTCATATATTATATTCAAATACTATTCTACTATTCAAATATACATAAATACATAATACAAATACATAATTGAAGGGAAGAGAGATGTTTCCTAAAGGTTTTGGCCAAATAATTTAAAAAAAAAAAACTCTGAATAATGGCATAAGTGAATTGAAGAAAAATTTAAACCAACTTTACATAACTTTTTATATAAATCATTAAAAAAATAATAATAAACATTGCACAATTCTGTGTAAATTAGGAACTGATTATGTATTCAGTATTCATCACAATACGATGACACAATGTCTGATTTTTTTTTTTTTTTTTTTTTTTTTAAAGGCTTGAATTAATCTTACCTAAATATTTTGGGCTGTTCCATGAAGGTTGGATTTTGTAGTTGAAAGGAGCTAATAAGCCGTCCACCTCGTCTACCCTGATACAACACACAAATACACACAAATACACACTGACACTGACAATTTAACACCGACTGTGTTAAAACATCCCTCTAAAAGAAACAGAAATGCAAATGTGGTGAAGAATGAACAATCTTATATACAACCTTTAGCAAAAATGGACATTTTCACATTGAGCCAAAATGTCATTAGTTGCTTCATTAGTGTTGTACTGAAGCTAACAACACTTTACCCAAAATCTTTTCTGCAAAAACCTACCCAAATCGGACTTTAACAACACCATGTAGCTCAATTTTAAATAAATAATGTTGCTAAAACAACCATGATAGCCTGTATTTGGAGCTTATCTGCACCATGGCTAAGAATTAATGAAAGTTAAAAATGGTCAGATAACATGAACTTTCATTTTAAGGATCAGTGAAAAAAAATCTAATTTATGCAACATCTCCTTTGCTCCGTGTAGCTGATCAGCCCGATGAAGTTGCACTGGAACTACGTAGCTCATGTGGAAAATGGAAGTCTATGGCACCAAAAATCTTAAACAGTATTTGCTTTAAATGATGCCATCAAGCTCTACAATCTCATTCTTTATTTGAAGATTATGTTAAAGAAGAAAATCAGCTTTATCATCTGCATCATCAAATAGTGCTAGGAAAAAAGTTTCTGGTTCTCCAAGATGGCCGCCAATATAACTAATGTTCTACTGAAGTTTAGTTTTTGCTTATAGATGACAGGAAGTGACGTCACTGGAGAAGTGCACGTGGATGAAATTTGCAGAAAAAGATTTTGGGTGAGAAAGAGTTCCATTACCCGTTAGCGACATTAGCATGGCTCAAAAGGTTGGCAGGTTTCAATGTCCAATCTAAGTTAAGTCAAAAACAGTACAAATTGACCTGAAGCCCAAAAAAGTTCAGGTATTGGAAAAGGTAGATGTTTTTTTTCTTCTTTTTCTCAGCCTTTGTGTCGGAAACGAGTTCACTGTGGTGCGCACGCATTTCTGACTTACGGACATTATCCACTCCATAACCCAGTCCCCCTTTTCCCTCTTCCAGTCTTCTCCACACACTATGTGCACTTACACTTTCCCTTTGTTTGCCTTTGTGACCCCTGAAATAAGTCACCTGCAGGCTTGACCCACAAACGTGTTCCAAAACTAGCCTACATTTGCGTAAAAAAAACGTGACTTTGGCAACCCTGCTTGCAGCTCCAGTGCAAAACTAAATAAGACACCAAACTTGTGTCTTTAACAAACACATGCTTTACCACAGCTGAAGTGTGTAACATGAAATCTTTTACCTTTGAGAAGCCACGAGGGATTGAGCTCATGCTACAGGAAGCCAAAGCCACACACACACACACACACACACACACACACAGTGTATAAGACTTACTTCAGGATGCCGATGCACACACTGACAGTGATGTAGTAAAGCGAGTAGAAACACACCATACACATTAACAAGTTCTGAAGAACAACCTGGCAAATGAAACAGCACAAATTAATACAGCATCATGCACAAAAACCGGTGACTTTTATAGATATTTATGCATCGAGAATGAGTAAAAAGAATGAGTAAATGATTCGGGGTTGGCGGCTGCCACTGGCTACATGCTTTTCATTTCCTTCACATAAAAATAAAACATTTTATTAATCACGTTTGTATAAAGAGAATATAAAAAAAATCATTGCCATAGTGACAATGATGGGAACTGTGAGTCAAATCATTTGGCTCAGTTCAGAGTCGATTCTTTCGGCTCACAATTCACTTGACTGTATTTTTGTTTTTTGTTTTTTTTTTCTAAAAGTCTACTGATTTTTTTTTGTTGTTGGCTGAAATTATTTCATGAAACCTTACTTTACCTTTTATCTAATTAACAAAATAATTGGAATCTTAACTGCTTAAAAAAAGGTTTCTACATATATGAGATTCAGCTCAAAGCGTTCAGCTCAAAGATTCACCTGATTGACCAAATGACATCACAACTTTACACACGATGCATTTGTGTCACAGGAAGTCAGTGATTCCTGATTTGGCCTTCTGTTTTCTTTGCCCTAGTTTTGCTAAATGTTCTAAACACACCCTACATGGATTACTGAAGGTGCTGCAAGAATAAATATATCAATAAGTGCTGCTTTTTATTTACTCATCCACCCAAACACCACATCTAACCAAACTTATACAATAATCCATGAATGACTTTTCTCATGCTCGACTCTGAAACTCTGTGGCCGTGTTATTAGACCATTTTATCCTGCTGTGGATCTCCTGAACCCGAGATGAGGAGCTTTACCCGTGTGTCGCTGAGCTTGGTGTTGATTGACAGCTTGCAGTGGCGCTTGATCTGAGGCGTCGCACAGCACCGGCAGCAGTAATCCCACAACATGAAGAGCAGACGCTTTCTGTTTTAACATCCAACATACACACACACACACCATCACAAAACAACCAATGCTAGCAAAGCAGTGCTATGCTAACTCTGTGTGTCTATGAGGACAGGTCTTAATGGGATTAGCAACATGCTTATACGTTTGCTTCAACCTGAGCCGGATTAAATCCACTCCGAAGGCCTGAGATGGACAAAAACAGGCATGATTACATGTCATGTTAGCACTGTACACGCTGTATAGGGTGTTAGCATGACTGAAACTTGTAGTGTTTATTGAAATAAATATCACAGAAGAACTAAAATAACCCTGTTCGGGCCTGTTTTTAGAGCCAGAACTGAGATTCCACTGTTTCTGCACATGTGTGATGTCATTTCCTGTTCCTTTCGGTGAGCCTGGGATTTAGTTAATCCTGACGCTGTGCTGTCTTTAAGCCCATTCAAGATGAACTGTTCTCCTTTGCTGACTAGGAAAAGGGAACATTTCTTTTTAAAATCAAGTACATTTTAAATAGAGCTCTATTTTTATTTATTTTTTTTAATATTTGGTCCTGTTCAAGTCTCCTTGATCACTCAGACCTCCACATTTTGACTGAAATGCCTACTTAGGATGTGTTAAAGCTATAATCAGTGATTTTGCTGAAACTCAAAATGCAAATGTGGAGCTTCCTTCAAAGCCAAAACATGCTAGTAGACATGTTTTATTTGCAAACGATTCTGCCTCTTTTTGAACGAATCACTAAAGTAAATTGAATCAGTATCATTCATGCAGCGAGTGATTCGTTTTGTTCCGTTGCTGATGATGGCCTTCGCGGTTACACACTGCAGATTAAAACGTGGAAGCCAAAGCTACATTGCACATACATCCAAAACTGACTTCATGATTATCAGACAGAGTTTTTACATAAGTTAACGTTATGTGTTTACATGTCGTTGTTTCTGTAATGTGCATGAATTGAACTGATCCACTCTCTTGATTCAGTGAATCCTTTTGGGTTTTTTTTTAAACAACCTTGGGTGTTACAGCTATTATAAATGACCACACATTTTTATAATACTAGAATCTCGGCTAATTTGCATACTACATACTATATGATGCAGATTTGTCAGGGTTCCTGGATACTACATTCATCTTCATCACACTTTGAGTGAAAAATCACACCTTCTGATCACTAATCTACATAAAAGAGCTAGAAGAGACCACTTTCTAGAATTGCCCATTGCACCTTTAATATTTGTGCTCTATTTGATTTTGAAATATTTGACTCATAAGATTATTATTATTATTATTATTATTATTATTATTATTATTATTTTGGAACACAACAAGATTTGCATCCTAGTTTGTGACAATGTATGTGTCGCAAACTCATCTTAGTCATCAAAATATTAAACACGCTGTAGTTTGTAATAAAATAATAATCCAAGTGATAATGTGTTAGAGTGATTTTATCATGGTAAGGGTGTCCTTAGGCATGATTCGAACCTCCCTCAGCGTGAGTAAATTACTGTAACACACAGCCTAGAGTGCATTATTGCTTTACCAAAATGGTGGAATAAACAATATGAGAAAATACACCAGTGTTTTTAACAACAACAGAAATAATAAGAAGAACAACAACAACAATAACAACATCAACAACTATAATAAGAGGAACAGCAACAACAACAACAATAATAATAACAACAATAACAGCAACAATATCAACAACTGCAATAAGAAGAACAAAAACAACAACAACAACAGCAATAATAATAATAATAATAATAATAATAATAATAATAAAGAAAAGTACTAATATTTGCAATAAACAATTGTTCCACCATGCAGTGTAGTCCACTAACAATGAGCCTAACATTAATTCATTTATTAGTAATAATATTTGCAATAAATAATGTTGTATTTGCATTTGGTCACACTGGAACTAACAGTGTAACATATTTACACCTTTAATACACAATATAACTGTTACACAGCTCAGCCAATCAGATTTCAGAACCGTTTTATAAAATTTATTTCATAATGTAATCTGATATTATTTTTATTCTGTGGAACTCAAACTGCTGTTTCTTCTTCTTCTTATTATTATTATTATCATTATTATTATTATTATTATTATTATTATTTTAATAACTGAAGCACACAGTGTTCTCCCTATGGACGACACTGAGTTAGTAAATGCGTAAATGTGTAAGATTTCTTCTGATTTTGGATCAAACTTTGGAATATTGGCATCTTGTACAGCAGCAGCGGCAGCAGCACTAGTTCCAGCAGTGGCGTACTGCGCATGCGCACTGTGTCCGCTGCCTGGGCAACTGGGCATTAGTCGTGGGAGAATTTAGGTAAGAGACAAATTAAAACTAGAATAAAAGTGTTTGAGGTGCGCGTTACGCTTCTTAGCGGGATGATGCACTAGTGTGCGCCGTGTTGCACTTTTATCTGCTTTGTATCGCGACGCATTTCGACTTCAACTTGGCTATAAAAGTGCAAAACGCCCTGCGCGCGAGGCAGGAAGAGCTTCAGTGTGAATAAAACGCTTCAGTGTAACAAGATTACAGTTAAACCGGAAACGCAGCGCGAGCCGACGAGATGAATATTAGAGCATTGGGATATAACATTGTGAGTGTGTGTGTGTGTGTGTGTGTGTGTTGGAGAGTGTGTGTGTTGTGTGTTTCACTCTTTATGGGGAAATAATGGAAAAGCTTTTATTCTCTGTGTCATGAAGCTGATCATGCGAGACACACACGGAAATGAGGAGAGAGAGAGAGGAGTGTGTGTGTTGTGTGTGTGTGTGTGTGTGTGTGTGTGTATATGATGCCACTGGCTTGGAGTTGCACTGAGAGTTGGAACAGTGGAAAGGCTTGCAGCCTGAGAGTTAGACAGAATTAATTCCTGCTCCGCCATTTTGAGCTTTTTTTTTTTTTTTTTTTTTTTTTTTTTTTGGCTTTATAAATAGAGATGAGAAATATATCTCAGAAAACGCAAAGTGGATTTCTAATGAGAGGAAAGTGCACCCACAGGCTGTATTTCTGAAACCTGAATGCATTCATTACTGAAGAGGGAAAGAAGTGGATTATTCTGATAATGACTGAGAATGAATTAATCAACATCCAGATTTCACCTTATTTCACACTTCAGCTCAGGATTGATTGATTGATTTCTTTATTGATTTACTGAACATCCGAATTTAACATTCCTGTTTTTATTCAGAATGCATCTATACAAGAAGAGAAGCTGTAAAAACACCTCACAAATCCGAGCTTCATTAGACTTCCCTGTACAGCTCACACACCTAATAACTGCCTTCCACACACAGCTGACTTTTCTATTCCAGCCAGCTGTGATTCCAGCTGTGATTCTCTTCATACTGACTCAGATCATCAGGATCCAGTCAGGTGTAAGAGCAGAATGATTATTAAACACTTCTCAGCTTCACCCAGGCGCTGTGCTCTTCTGGACTGGGTTTGAAATCAAACAGCAGTGCTACATTTCACTCAGAAAATAAACCTCAGAATGCTGCATTGTCTCAAAAATGAATAAATATGAGATTTTTTTCATCTTTTTTCATTTTTTCATTGTTTAAACGAAGGATAAAAGTTTCAAATTCGGAAGTGGAAGAAACAGCGACCTCTATAGGCATAATAATAATAATACTTTTAAAATTATTATTATTATTATTATTATTATTATTATTATTATTATTATTATTATCTCTAATTCTTCATTATAATATATTTGACTTCAGGTATACATTTATTTATACACATCCTTATCTAAATATAATTTTTTTAAAGAATATAATTTGTACATTTTTAGTAATATAATTTACGCCTTTATTCATATACATTTCATTTCTATCAATTCTATCAATCATATTAATTCATAAATATAATATTACTGTGCCATAATGCAGACTTCATGTGAAGTCTAAGTGAAAGTGGTTGAGTTTATAATCGAATTCTTTTCAAGCTTACAGTTTTAAAAAGAGCTTTTGGTGTGTGTTTCTGTGTCGTAAGATGGAGGAGTTAGAAACACTGGGTTAAAGTGTAACACACTTTAATGTGTAAGTTTGGCTAAAGGTCACTTGTGATAATTCCTTCCTTAAGAATCATTGTTTATGTGTCTCGTGTAAAAACTGACTGTAAAGTTTGTAGATTTGCTTCCCAAGTTGCTGACTGTAGCTTTAAGTGGCCTACAGTTTATGTGTATGTTTACAGTTTATGTTTATAGTTTATGTTTACAGTTTATGTTTGCAGTTTATGTTTACAGTTTGTTTACAGTTTGCAGTATATGTTTACTGTTTACAGTTCACAGTTAATGTTTACAGTTTGTTTACAGTACACAGTTTACAGATTATGTTTACTGTTTGTTTACAGTCTACAGTTTATTTTTTCAGTTTATGTTTACTGTTTATGTTTACAGTCAACAGGTTGTTTACAGTTTTTGTTTACAGTCTACAGTTTATGTTTACAGTTTATGCTTACAGTTTATGTTTACTGTTTACAGTTTATGTTTACTGTTTGTTTACAGTCTACAGTTTATGTTTACAGTTCACGGTTTATGTTTACGGTTTATGTTTACAGTTTATGCTTATAGTTAATGTTTACTGTTTGTTTACAGTCTGTGTATACTGTTTGTTTACAGTCTACAGTATGTTTACTGTTTATGTACAGTCTACACTCTACGTTTACTGTTTGTTTACAGTCTACAGTTTATGTTTACGGTTTATGTTTACAGTTTATGTTTACACTTTACAATTTATGTATACAGTTTATGTTAATGTTTACAGTTTATGTTTATATGTTTGTGTATGTTTCAGATCTCAGTGTTTCTCTGTCATGGACGGATCGACCCCTGAGTTTGACATGTACGGGGCGATGGAGTGGAACGACGGCGTGGGAACACTCCCCGGCAGCCAGCTCAAGGTCTGTGCTCAGGACCCATGATGCAATGCTTCTCCTGTTGGTAAATGTTAGTAAAGTGATAAGTGATAGTAAAGTAAAGAGAGTTTTTGGGCAGGATTTGTGGTCCTGAGATAAAGTCTTATTCAGAAGGTAGCATTAGGACACGTGTCTTGTAAGGATCCTTATGTTGAACAGATTTGAAGGAGGAATCCTTTAGTTCTGTTGTTCTTTTCTTCAGTTTCGTGTAAACGAATTCGGGGTGCTGGAGGTTATAACAGACGCGGGAGATGAGGAAGGGGTTAAGAAGGCTCATGCTACCACCACATGGAGTGTCCCCACAGCACAGGAGGGCAAGTACAGAAACATGAACACCGCAGCACACAAAATTTTATATATACATATATATAACAGTACACACACATATTCAGACTTTCTGACTGTTGTTTTTTTTTTTTGTCCACAGCTCTGTCAGTTGAGATGCACTGTGGTCGTGTGAATGTCTGCAGTAACAGGAAGGACTCAGCTGCCCACTTCCTGCCTGATGGACGTCACTGCACCAATGGCTGCCTCCACCTAGAGCAAAAGGAGTGAGTGACCCATGAGATACATTAATTATGATACAAACATTTGCTAAACATTTCACTAAACCTCCACCAAACACTCCCTGAACATTTTCAGAACTCCAACCAAACCTTCACCAAATGTTTTCAGGACACCAACCAAGCCTTCACTAAACATTCTCAGAACCTTCATCAAACCTTCACCTAACATTCTTTAAACCTAACATTAACATTCTCCAACTGCTGCACGCATTTCCCGATCTCCATTCTTTCATCATTCACCAAACATTCTCTCACCAGCATTTCCCATTCTCTAAGCATTATCCAAACCTTCACCAAATGTTTTCAGGACACCAACCAAGCCTTCACTAAACATTCTCAGAACCTTCAACAAACCTTCACCTAACATTCTTTAAACCTAACATTAACATTCTCCAGCTGCTGCACTCATTTCCCAATCTCCATTCATCGAGTCTCTACATAACTCTCATCATTCGCCAAACATTCTCTCACCAACATTCCCCATTCTTCAAACAATTATCCAAACTTTTACCAAACATTTCCCAAAAAATTTCACCAAACGTTCTCAGAACTCCCAACAAACTACAACAGAACCTCCACCAATCCTCCACAAAGAATTCTCAGCCCTTCACCAAACTTTACCAAGTATTTCCCAAAAATTCAACAAACTGTAAGTGAATCTCCACTGAACCTTCAGCCAACATTCTCTGAGGTTCCACCAAATCTTTACTAAACATTTCCCAAGAACTGGCTTAATGTGACCCAACTCCAATATCCAAAATTCTACTTTCCTCAAACATTTGCTGACATTCCCTAAACTAGCAATAACAACATTACTTAAATGTTTTATATTTTTAATATTCCATATTTATTCATGAAATCTTTCAGACTAGTTTAAGCCAGTGAGGCATCACTCCTTCCTCTCCCTCTCCCTGCAGAAAGAGTAAGACTGGGAAAGAAGATTCCCGAATGAACGGTGAGGTCACTCGGGTCAGCAGGAAGAGACCACACCCAGCCAAGAGAGCGGAGGAAGAGGTGGAAGAAGTGACGGAAGTGGTGGAGGAGGACGATGAAGACTACGTCAGTTCTCTTTTTTCCCCTTTCCTTCATTATTTCTTCTGTCTCTTTTTTAATGCAAATTAATTAATCGTGAGTTATTCAAGGAGGCCACACCTCCATTACTAAGACTGACAGGTACATAGGCCACGCCCCCTTCTCTGACACTGACAGGTATGGAGGCCACACCTCCTTTACTGAGAGTGACAGGTACGGAAGCCACACCTCCTTCACTGGGACTGACAAACAGAGGCCACACCCTTTATATGGAGATGAAAGTAGCTCTGAGTGCGTGTGGCTTGAAGATCATACATGGGATTGTGGGCGGTACTTTAAGTCTATATATGGACTTTATATATATTTGCAAGTAGGAAGAAGGAACTCATTAACATTCATATATGTTGATGTATTTTCAGATCCAGCCAGCTGGATTTTTTAAGTCTTATTTATGAATAGATTTGTGTGTGTGTGTGTGTGTGTAAAACAGGAAGAGAAAGAGGGCCGGCGGCCGGCTCGAGGAGGTCCACGGGGTCGTAGGAAGCGCAGGGGAGACGCAGCTCTGCTCAGACAGCGTAAGTCCTCATGTATATAACACCATAAACTTTATAAAACATGTGTCTTGTGATTAAATCATTGTGAGTGAATTAATTTCAGAGTGCAGTCTGTTAAATGTGTGAGAACTTTGTTTTATGCTTTTAGTAAGCTGTTATTGCATCATAAAATATAAGAGCCAATCAGGGTTCAATATGCAAATGACACGAGAGTTTCATCAGTTCAGTATCTTTATCTGTTGTGTAATTTTTTTAAACCGCAGCGTCTAACAATTTCTTATTTAACACTAGAAAACATACGGTTCTGCATAACATAATCTTCCTGCCTTTAACTCATCCGAGCACAGCTACCTGTCTTTTACTTGACTTTAGTGATGTTATAAGCCATGCACGAATGAATAATACGGTTTCATCCAAGTGTTTTGCTTTTTCTTTGCTAGTGGTTTCATATGGAGGGAAGAAGAAATCCTGGTGCTGGGCTTCGTACCTGGAGCAGGAGAAAGCCATTGCAGCTCCCAGCAAACTATTTAAGGAGGTGAGAGAGCAGGACTCACACAGCAGGACTCACACACTCACACAGCAGCTGTTGCAGAGCTCATCCACTGCTGAAGGGATGGACATGGAATGGGTTGTTGTTTTTCTTTCTGTGAACTAAACATATCTGCAAAGCTATTGCATCAATTGCACTATGTAATAAATAGTGTTTTTCTTTCTCCTCCCCTGAAAAAAATTACCAACCAAATTACTTTGTTTTTGAACAACGCTGTCTTGATATCTTGACATCGTTGCAATTTTGCAGGAAAGTGGAAAAAGGTTTTTAAGCGCTGCTGGTTGCTGTTATTAATCGTCTACCACACATATCTATTTTAAACACACCCAGAATCAAGAACTAAAAGTTAAAGTTTAGATTTCTCGCAGATTTCCAGTGTGACATTAAGCTGTCTAAGACATCTTCGATAACCTTCTTTTCTCGTATTTACCAAGGGTGCCAATAATTCTGGAGCTGGCTGTATATATGAATGTATGTATATGTGGATATTTATATGCTGTGTGTGTGTGTGTGTGTGTGTGTGTTGCAGCACCAGTCCTTCCCTCAGAGTAAGAGCGGGTTCAGAGTGGGTATGAGGCTGGAGGGCATCGACCCCCTACACCCCTCCATGTACTGCGTCCTCTCCGTCGCCGAGGTAACCACCAGACGTCATTAACACGTGTCTGATTACAGACAGCCACAAACACTTTAGTTCAAGAATATCCTGTCACTACCATTTCAGTATTAAATATTGAATGTATCTGGGCCTAAATAAATATATAATTTATTTCTATAAGTTTTCAATATTATCAAAATCTACTTTATGTGTTTGTGGCTGATTTGACCACCACGTCTTATTTAACATTTCTGGAAGGAGTCTCCAGTGTCAGTACTCTGTAACAGTCAGAGATAAAGCTGTAACTTGACTTCTTCAGGACAGAGGAGTTTACACTTTACAGGTTTCTCTGTAACATGACAAGCTGTGTGTAAGAGAGAGAGAGAAGAGAAAGGCTGGTGAGGGAAAGACCGTTTATAGCTGCTATATTGTAAGTGAGAACAGGAAGTAACTCGTTTCATGGATGTTCCACAACATTAAATGTAACTGTAAATGGATAAAAAGTATGACATGCCACTCTTTAATAAATGACGGTGGTATAAGAGGAATAAAGTGCTTTTGGACATGTTTTTATTGGAAAATAATCACCACTGGAAATAAACAAACAGTGCTGAATTCCTTACTTATGAACATTGTGTCGTGTTTTACGCAGGTATCCGGATACAGAATGCGACTGCACTTTGATAATTACTCAGACTGCTATGACTTCTGGGTAAACTGCAACTCTCCTGATATTCACCCTGTGGGCTGGTGTGAGAAAACAGGACACAAGCTGCATCCACCTAAAGGTACGATACAATACGTCAAGGTCCATCAATACAACAAGCACACAGGAGAGTATCAGTGAACACACAACTACACACCGAGTCTATGGAAATCACAGTATAATAAACACCAGGGCCGTTTCTGAAGCCTAGCCAGGAACTTAATCAGAATCCAAAAAATATTTCTTAAATAGCACCTGAAATTGGCCTCTAGACCATTAGGCTAGTTCGCATGGTGACAGGTTTGAACTCCAAAATCATTTCTTCACTGGTTGTGATCATGTGAGTTGCTATATTCTGAAAAGAGCTGTACATGATTCACGTTTCGAGCAACATCTTTAAAATTAAAACATTTTTAAACATCTTTAAAATCAACAGGCTGCTGTTGTCATAGCTCGCAGTAAGGAGCTAGCAACTTCACGCCTAACATTTCTCACTCCAGATACTAGCTAGCTAGTTAGCTACTTTTTCAGTTCAGTTACATCAACAAGCAGAAGCAAGATAATCCAATTAATTCGCATTATTTTCTTCTGTTCTTTTGTCTGTTTCTCCTCTTCTGCTTTTTTTCCTTTTTTGGATTTTTCCAACCCAGATAGATGTAAACGCTTCATGATTGCTGCTTCTTTCTGATCTTTGGACGTTATTTACATTAATTACCTCATTTAGTTAAGTAAACTGCAGTTTCTATTCCTTTCACACCTCAAGTACTTCCCCTGAGACAGCCTGATACATACATCTTTTCACCAGGTGGTAGTACCGTCTGCTTTTCTGCATATCTTTATTAAAAATCATGGCGCCCCCTGGTGGTCAGGGGGCCATACGTGATCGCTTTCAGCAAGAAAAAGCCCTGATAAACTACACAACACACTAACCACACAGGACAACACAATGCAGGACAACTACACACTAAGTACACTGTAGTGTGAATAAGGACAGTTATTAATGTGTCTTTATTAATAATAATTACTGATTTTAAATTAAACAGAAGTTATTTTACATGCACAAAGCTGCCAGATCATGTTTCCACTCATATCAAATACATTTAAATATAAGTATAAATGACATGTTTAGGAAATGTGTGATGTTTTAAGAGGAGCTCCCCCTCCAGGATCGTGCGTTCTGCATGCTGTAAATATTCTTTACTGTGTTTGCAGGGATGAAGAGTGAGGCGTTCAGCTGGTGTTCGTATCTAAAGACGAATAAACTGCAAGCAGCCCCCAAGTCTCTGTTCCACAACCACAACACGGTGAGTGGATTTATTTCTCACACTGACTCTCATAACTCTGGGTTGCTGTAGGATTTTCGATATCTCAAGAGCGAGTGGTTGAATGTTTGTAGGACTTATATGGAGTTATCTTTATAACCAGCAGATGATCTGATGTTTGGAATTGATGCAAACAGGGTCAAGGTCACAGCAAGGTCAAACATCTGAAAGCATTTTTCTTCAATAGCTTCCTGTTTGAAGAATATTTTAAGGGTATTTGAGGCATATACGTTAATAACGAAAAGGCTTAGACTCGTTGGTGGCGGAGGCGTCACTGTCCACGCCGTTGGCATCGGGTTTGGGAAACTTGTTTATTTTTAACCTTTCTACCTGTGACCCTGCTGTCTTTCACGATTACACACTTCTTACTACCGCTTCCCACATTCCTGATTAAAACACAAGGGTGAGTGTGTGTTCTCAGTAGCTGTCTCTAACCTGTAGAACACACTACCTTTTAGAGTAAGATCTTCTTCAGCTATTGATGAGTTTAACCCTTGCTTTAAAATCCATCTTTACTCCTTGGCACATGACTGTATCGAACCCTTGGTATTTTATGTCAAGTGTTCACTTAGTCATTTTATTAAAGGGATTTATACTTTGTATATTTTATTAGCTTTTATTGTGTTTTTGTTTTGTCTTGTGCTGTAATGTGGATGTGCCTTTTTAATCTCGATTCCTCTCAGCTGTACAGCACGTTGGTCAACTTTGGCTGTTTTAAATGTGCTCTAGAAAGAAATTGAATTGAATTAATAAAAAAAAACAAGGTAGGAGATGGCGGTGTGCGTGGACTCAGCGGCTCGGTACTCCCGTAAAAGTTCTTCTTTACTGTTTGTGTTGCTTATTAAAGTGCTAATTACCCACAAGTAAAAATAAATAAATAAATAAAAGCTGGAATTTCCAGTGACCAGAAGCAAAGCGAGTGTTAGCACTGTGGCGTAGATGAGGTGAGTGACGCACCAAAGTTACATTTCTTTGTTTTTTGCTTCCACGTATTTGCTACTGCTCACATCTCCTGAAATAAATAGAGCAGTATTTTCACCGCTCTATTTCAGTTTTTTGAGAGGCTGATGAGGAAAAGACTGTTTATCAGATGTTCACAGATGTTCCACAACATTAAATGTAACTATAAACGGATAAAAAGTATGACGTGTTATTCTGTAAGTTGGCAAATTGCTGTGGTGTAAGAGGAATAAAACACTGCGAGATGCGCTGCTGTGGGAAAATAATGAATGTCAGGGCGGTAGCAGTAACGCCGCTTCAATCACACCACCCTGCCACTGAGTATTTCACTGTAACACACACACACACACACACACAATGTTTTATTTCTGCCTTATTAATGTTGTGCCGTGTGTGTGTGTGTGTGTGTGTGTGTGTGTTTGCTCTTCAGACAGTCACACCTTTAGGCTTCAGGGTGGGGATGAAGCTGGAGGCGGTGGATAAGAAGAACCCGTCACTCGTCTGCGTCTCCACCGTTAAGGACATGGTGGACAGCCGTCTGCTCGTGCACTTCGACAGCTGGGACGAGAGCTACGACTACTGGTGAGAAGAAACGTGTTTTACACTCGCATGTTTATTTTAAACTGTGAGTTTAGCATGGTGAGCCGACAGTAGGAGTAATGAACACAGGTCTGTATGTACAGTACAGGAGTGCAGGATATAGGAGGAGTAATTTAGATGTTCTACCACTAGAGGGCAGTGTTTCACTGACACACTTCAGCTGTGTGTGCGTGTGTGTGTGTGTGTGTGTGTGTGTGTGTGTGGTGCCTTTATTTGGACTGTAGATGGTGCTAGAGGATCCACCCACACACACTTAAACTCGTCACAGATGTGTGCTGCTAAATTATACACACACATCAGTAATGGATCTCTCCGTCTGTCTGTCTCTTTCTCTGCGTTGTATTTATTTCTTTCTCTCTCTCTCTCTCTCTCTCTCCTTGTCGTTTATTCATTTAGTTTGATTTCTGGTGCTTTATCGACATCACTGTCATTATACAGTCTTCCAAAAAAACAGCACAGATCATAATAATAACACAATAACTGCATAGGCGCACAGTTTCTTTATCATTTAAGATGGAAAATCTCTCTCTCTCCCTCTCTTTCTCTCTCTCCCTCTCTCTCTCTCTCTCTCTCTCTCTGTCAGATTCAGATTGAAGAAGCTTTATTGGCAGGGTAAAAGGCTTTATTTTGCCTAAGCAGTAGTAACATTACATTACAGACATACATATTTACACACATTTACACACAATTTAAAAAAAAAGGTTGATAAAATAATAGCAATAAGAAGGAAAAATACAGTGATTAGTTTTATTAACCAGCGTTTCTGAGCATTTTCTGCATGTTTACTGTGTTGATGTTATTGTGTGATTGTGCTCCTGTTCCACTGCTCACTCTTTCATCATGACAGGATTTCACAACTACGAGAACTCTCTCTCTCTCTCTCTTTCCATCTTTATTCCCTCTTTCCCCATGGTATTTATTTCTCTCTCTGTTCTCCTCTTTCTTTTAATTCTGCATCTCTCTATCTCGCTTTCTGACTCGTTCTTTTAGCTGTACATTTGTCTCTCTCTGTTTTTCTCTCTTTTATTTATATATCTGTCTCTCTTTTTGTCTCTCTCTCTGCCTATTTCTTTCTGTCTCTCTTTCTTTAACTCCTACGTATGTCTCTCTCTGTTTTTCTCTCTTTCATTTATACGTCTGTCTCTCTATCTGTCTCTCTCTTTGTCTCTTTTTCTTTAACTTCTACATATGTTTCTTTCTGTCTTGTTCTCTCTCTTTCTTCCTCTCTCTGTCTCTCTAACTTCTCTCTCTGTCTGTCTCATTCTCTCAGTTGTACATCTGTCTCTCTTTCTGTTTCTCTCTGTTTCTCTCTCTGTCTCTGTTTCTTTAACTTCTACATGTTTCTTTCTGTCTTGTTCTCTCTCTTTCTTCCTCTCTCTCTCTTGTTCTGTCATTCTCTTTTAGTTCTACATCTGTCTCTCTCTTTCTCTCTCTCTGTCTCTCTTTTAGTTCTACATCTGCCTCTCTCTCTGTCTTTCTGTGTTTATCTCTCTCTTTTAGTTCTACAGTACTATCTCTCTCTGTGTGTTTAGTTTTATATTGTAAAGTAAACTTTTATCTCTGTATTATACTTTTATCTGTAGGTGTGATGTGACGAGTCCGTATATCCATCCAGTTGGCTGGTGTCAGGAGAACGGCAGAACCCTGACCACGCCTCCAGGTAAAAGAAAGAAAATGGGGTTGGATTAAGAAAGAGAGAAAGACCGAAAGAAAGGATGCAGTAAATAGTCTGACTTTATGAAGATTGTTTATTGGTATGATTTATCTTCTGTTTTTGATGTTTTTCTGATGTTCAGCAGAAGTCTGGAGGAGCCTCGGCATTCCCATCATGTTTGATTAATCTATAAACAAGTTCTCCTCCCTGACACGTTTCCCAGAATTCTGTAAAAACGAGATTGCTTGCTCCATTTCTGATTGGATCGTGCACTCCGCAGGTTACTCCGATGCTGAGAACTTCTCCTGGGAGAGGTATCTGGAGGAGACGAGCTCATTACCTGCACCTGCCAGGTCCTTCAAAGCGGTGAGGGAACAAGTGTGTGTGTGTGTGTGTGTGTGTGTGTGTGTGTGTGTGGGCGTGTAAATGTCTGCACAGTTTCAGGCTGTTTGAGATCTCCTCACACACACACACACACACGGAGCTCGGTGTCTCTGTCCGCAGTGTTTTGTCTCCGTGTCTCTCTGCAGAAGCCTCACCACAGTTTCCAGGTGAACATGAAGCTGGAGGCGGTGGACGTGAGGAACCCTGTGATGGTGAGAGTGGCTACAGTGGTGGATCGAGACGAGCACAGGGTGAAGGTATGCAGTGACGTACACAGACGTGATATAAACCCGCCCACTCATGATCCAAGCACCACCCCTACGTTATTAGAAGGTGGAATTGTAGCAGAAATCTCTCACCGTAGTAAACCCTACGAGGATTCATATTCCAGAAGAAACTATCGATATTTGAGCCCATAAAGCTGAAACTACTAAAGGAAGCATCTCAGAGGGTTTTCCTACACAGCAGTAACCTTTACTCTGTGGGTGGGACAAGCAATATCTGCCTTGTGATTGGTAAGGGTGAATTTTTGCCACACATCTGCCCCACCCACTTTACTTCAGAAGTTCTAACAAGGTTTTACAGGACAGAAAGCATGCAAATCCTAATTCTACTAATCTGATTCCCAGTACTTGAGTAATTCAGACCTGGGAAATAAAACGTAATAAGCAATACCAGTCTGACCTCTGAACCCCAAATGACCTCTGATGTGTCTGTTTCTCTCAGATCCATTTCGATGGCTGGATGGATGAGTATGATTACTGGCTGGACGCAGACAGCCCGGACATCCATCCTGCAGGGTGGTGCACCAAAACGGGCCACGCCCTACAGGCGCCAATCAGTGAGTGAGGTAGTTTTTGGAATGAAACTCAGGGAGAACTCAGAGGAAACTCAGAAGGATACGGGGAGAACGTGCTCTCTCACTTCCCCGTTACTGCGGTATCCAGAGTGCACAGAATAAACGAGGGAAAGATGCATGGGTCAGAGAAAGAGAAAGAGAATGAAGCTGGGGGTGTGTGTGTGTGTGTGCGTGCGTGTGTTGTGTTGTGTCATGTTTGCTCTCTGTCGCTCCCTGTAGGTCTGGAGGATACGAGTGAATCAGAGCAAGGTGGATGTCCTACACCCGGCTGCAGAGGAGTCGGGCACATCAAAGGAGCTCGTTACTCTGGACACCACAGGTGTGCATGTGTGTGTGTGAGAGAGAGACAGAGAGACAGAGAGAGAGAGAGAGAATGCCTCATTTAACTCACTTGCTCAGGATCAGGTCCATCCATCCAGCTATCCAACTATCCATTTGTTGATCCATCCATCCAAGAGGAAATTTGAAAAGACATAGCCATTTATTTAAACCTCTCAATTTATCCTTCATATAGTGTTTAATTCTTTATTTATCCATCTGTCCATCCTTCCATTTATCCATCCAGCCATCCATCCTTCCATCCATTCTTTCACCTGTTTGTCAACCCATCCCTTCTTTTGTTCATTCACCCATCCATACATCCATCTGTTCACCCATCCATTTTTTCAATTTCTTTATCCATTCAATTATTCTTCCTTCCATACACCCATCCATTTCTCCCTCCAGTCATCAATCTATCTGTCTATCTGTTCATCCATCTATCCAATAAGAAATCTGCAAAAATACATCAGTCTATCTAGATCTATCAGTCTATCATTTCATTATCTTTCCTTCCATACACCCATCCTTTTTTCCATCCATCAATTTGTCTGTCCATCTATTCCTCCCTTTGTTCTCCAATCCAAACATACATAAGGCTATTTATCCATTTTTCTCTCCATCTGCTATTATTTTCTGTCTCCATTGATTCATTCATTCATCGATCCATCCATCCAACCACCTATTCATCCACTCCTCTGAGAGGGAATCTGAAGAACAGTGTCTGTAGTGAACAGGAAGGCCACAGAGAGAGAGAGAGAGAGAGAGAGAGAGAGAGAGAGAGAGAGTCAGGCTGACAGACAGATACTTAAACAAGAAGCCAAGTCAGAGAGATAGACAGAGAAAGAGACAAAAAGATAGAACTTGTGAACTCATCCCTCGTTGTGGGTCTTTGTATTGTCTGTCTGTCATCTTCTTTGTTTTCAAACACACTGTATCAGAGATTGGCTTTGTGTGGATGGAAACATGAGAAGGACTGCAGCAACCAGAGAAGATTATTTTTTGAAAGATTAGAAATAAAGAGTGTGTGTTCTGTTGTGTGCGATGTGCTCTATCTGTCCGTTCCTCAATCCCCGCTTCTTCTCGAGTGACAGTGCTTGATCCCCACCGGATGCTATTTGTATGCTAATCCACTCGGCTGAGGAGATACCCTCCCTTATTATAAATAATAAGTAAATAAAAATAGGCCTGTCTTTCATTTCAGCCACATGGGGATCGTCAAACCCAATCCTCGTCTGTGCTGCCGGTCCAATCCCAGCTCTGGGTTGTAAACTCCTAATCCAAACTTGAGTTCTCATCACAATGGGAGGATTGGGGCCTGAAATGAGTAAGATATCAGGAAGAGTTTAATATCAGGTTGTCTGTGGGCTTTATATGAAGGCAAACACAATTTAACGTTGTTGGCTTTTCACTGCTGGGAAGAACGATGCCGCATGTAAAATGCCGAATAGTTTGTGATGATGTATTTCTCATTCCTTTTAGCACTGACTGCTTGCCTGGAATCATTCATTTTGCTTTATTGATTTGATGGACTTTGTTAAATACAAAATACAAAGTTTATTCTTTCATTCAACTTCAGTAAATGCTTTATCCTGGTCAGGGTTGCGATGGATCAGGAGTCTATCCTGGGAACACTGGGTGTGGGGTGGGAACACACCCTGAATGAGATGCCAGTCCATTCACACGGATACAGGAAGAACATATGAACATAAGATAGATAGATAGATAGATAGATGCTTTATAGATCCCGAGGGAAATTGCAGAAGACAGTGACATGAGAACCAGGGACCCTGGAGCTGTGAGATGATGATGCTACATGTTTATCCCCGTGGCACAGATGATACAAAGTTTATACAATAGTAGTTATGTGCTAGTAATGATTATAGCAGAGATGTTCGATTAAAATTTGAGAAGGTCCAACTCGTTTACGAAGATCCAAATAAGTAACATGACTGGAAAGGTAACACCTTTTTATTGGCAGTGGTAGCTCAGTGGTTAAGATGTTGGACTATTGATTGGAAAGTCATGAGATCAAATCCCAGCACTGAGCAAGGCGCTTAACCCTCAGCTGCTCCGTTGTATAAATGAGATAAGTGTAAGTCACTCTGGATAAGGGCATCAGCCAAATACTGTAAATGTTATTGCTTAACCATTAACGATTAGTTCATAAATAAGACATCAGGTTGAAGTGGTTATGGTTTATAACAAACATAAAGAGAGTATAAATGCAATCTTGATGAGCTACCATCAGCTAAATCATTTACATTGGATAAACCACGACAGAGGATTTGCTACAGAAGCCACAATGGTTCATGTTCAGAAAAGTAGAGGTGCTGAAATGTGTCCACTTTTTTTCATTAATCATTAATCATTTCTCCTTTTAACTGAGCACTTGTGTATTAGCTAGGTCTACAACCAGGTTAACCATTGATGACTCGGATTATCTCTGGAGTAACAACCGTTATGGATGTAGATGTACTTCAAGAGTGAATTCTGGGCCCTCTGAGAAAAGCTTAAACCTGCACTACTTTAACAGACGCTGCTGTCTTAAGTGCTGGAGCTGCTGTCCAGCTCTGGAATCACTCAAGGCTTTCCTCACCTTACAGCCCCCCTGAGTACCTGTGTCGCAAAAGAGAACACACTGAGACAGATATATAGATGCGTTAGAGCTCAGAGGGAGAGTGCTGAGGGTTTTCTGTATTCTGTCCATCTGCTCTTAGAAGAGCCTTCAGGTAATTCCTGGAGGTTTTAAAGGAATCTGAAGAACAAACATTTTTTTCATTATTGCAGAGCCACCAGTGAAAAGAGGCTGGATTTGTTGTTCAGTCTCAGATGATAAAATGATTCCCTGTAGCTTGGTGAAGTTCTGTTATTTACTCTGTAGGCTAACATGGGGTTGAACCTGATGTGAGGATCTGGTGGATTGAGATGAAGAGGGGCTCATTCCATTAAAAGTCAGACACAGCGGCACATTTTGGAACATCTGGAGTGGTTTAAGAAGTTCAGCTGGCTAGCAAGGGACTGTAGTAGTCTAGCAATGAGGTGACAAACGTCCCTGCTTCCTGCTGTACCTTAAAGGACTTATTTGGCAAAAAATTAAATGTAAACAATTTACCCCTCACCCTAAATATACTCAATCGCCCAGGACACACTTGGTGTTTGATGTTTACTTTTTTTCAGTTATCCACTGAAGCAACATGGCTACTGTAGATAACAAGTAACAGCAATCTGATGCAATCTGTGGAAAGTGATGGATTTGAAATCTCCTCTAGAACTTTCTTACTTCTGAACAGGAAACTGACAATTACAGTGACTATTATTACTGAAAAAACCCACAATTTTAGCTTTAAATGCAGAAATAACCACATAATAGTGCTGGCTGATTAAATTGGTGTGTGTGTGTGTGTGTGTGTGTGTGTGTGTTTGTTTCCAGTGCAATGGGCTGTCCATACTCTGAGATCAACATGAAGAAGGACTCGGTTTTGCCGGACCGGCTGAACGGGGAGATGCCGGGTTCTGGCGTGGGCCGACCACGGCGGGCGGAGCCCAACCCTGATACGCCTGCACACGGTCACGAGTGAGTGTTTCACCTCCTCTAGGCTTAAACAAGTAGCTAATTAAAGCCTGAAAAATGTAGAATGTTCTGATGAATTTGTAATGGTCCAATCTGATTGGCTGTGCTTCTTGGTGCAGTATGTCGACTTGTGGCTGGCTATGCAGAATATTAATTCTTTCTTTTGCATTGCTGTATCTGCACCAAGGGTTCTTTGCATGGTTAAGGGTACTAGCTTATATTGCAGGGTTCTGCAAAGAACTTTCAAATGCTTCCTGGGATAAACATACGACTGCTTCTGGGTGCTGTGTTATTAGAAAAAGAGGTTTCATTTAAAACTCTAAAACATTCTTTGTTTTGTCTCTTGTATATACAATCCTACAACAGAGGATTTTTCATTCAAAAAGAGTTCCAAGTAGAACCACTTTGGAAATGTAACAACCCCCTAACAGTCCAAAGAACCCCAGAGGAACCTTATGTATAGTTCTAGAGTGTAGAAGAAAACCATCTGTTTCCATCACCCTTTATTACTTCTCTTTATTTGTGATGGTAATGTGCAGTTTCAGTGTTTAAATAATAACTGGCAGATGAAAACCACACTGGGATTAAGATCTCAAGTCAGCCTGTATGAGGAAAAAGACATTGGGTTTATCCACTGCAGCTGAGTGAAAAAGCTTTCTGATGAAATCCTGACCCATGAAACCAGCGAGTTATTGGAACATGCTGATTCGTTTCTGGACCCCTGCCAAAGACATTTTTATGTCAACATTGTGTAGAGTAAACAACTCCAAGCATATAGGAAGCAAGTCCAAGATGTCTTTTCTTTTTTTTTTGGTTGAGAAAATTGGCACCACATGACAAAACTGTGTCATTCTCACATTCCCAGTTCACAGACACTGAGAGAAGCCAATTTGCTGTTTGTCTGGCAGCTTTACTCATCAGCTTTCAACCTCAACAGTATTATTTTCTTCTCTAATGCATGAGCAGTAGCGCCTGCAGAACATGCCTCTTCTTCCTTCACTGGGCCTGACAGATACAGATGCCACACCTTCTTAACTAAGACTGACAGATACAGAGACCACCCCGGAGTGGCACATTCAGTAGGTCTGACAGTAATATAGACCACGCCTCCTTCTTTGTGACTGACAGACACAGAGGCCACGCCTCCTGTATTAGAATTGACCGGTAGAGAGGCCAAACCTCCTTCACTTGGACTAACCGGTACATATGCTATGCTTTGTTCTTTGGCAATGACAGATACACAGGCCACGCCTCCTTTAATAGTCTTAACATGTACACAGGTCACGCCTCCTTTAATAGTCTTGACAGATACACAGGCCACGCCTCCTTTAATAGTCTTGACAGATACACAGGCCACGCCTCCTTTAATAGTCTTAACATGTACATAGGTCACGCCTCCTTTAATAGTCTTAACATGTACATAGGTCACGCCTCCTTTAATAGTGTTGACCGATACACATGCCACACCTCCTTTAATAGTGTTGACCGATACACAGGCCACACCTCCTTTAATAGTCTTGACAGATACACAGGCCACGCCTCCTTTAATAGTTTTGACAGATACACAGGCCACGCC
>CM040483.1:1671136-1692694 GCA_022758105.1 Pangasianodon gigas
GTGTGTGTGTGTGTGTGTGTGTGTGCACGTGTGTGTGGGTGCATGTGTGCGTGTGTGTGTTCGTCCTTCTGCCTCTTTCCAATGATGGATGAACAGAAGGAGTCAGAAGTCACACATTGATCTATCACATACTTTCTTCGTTTTCTCAGTAAACCTGTCTGTCACCTGGACAAGGCCAACACGGCAACCATTGCCATGGAAACGCCGCATCAGAAGCCGGTCGGTACGGAGTCCAAACGAAGGTAAAGGCCAGCTTTAAGCTGTTTAATTAACATTCACACACATTGACATTCAGCCATCTGTCGCTTAATAATTCCTCTCGGGAATATTTTAATCAGTGATTAATAATGCCTGATTCAGGAGTGGCCTTGAGGTAATTGTGTAGTGTTGTTTTTTTTATGCATTTATTTCTTTTCATTTATTTTATATCCACCTATTAAAATACTATACACAAATCTACTGGTCCTGTTCAAGGTTTTTTTTTATTTCTTTGTGTTTAAAAAAAAATATTATTTCTTCTTTCTTTTTTTATTTTTTTACAGAAACCCAAACCAGTTACACTGTGATGAAAAACATCACTAACTGTTAAACACAGAAACTTTGCCATAGAACGATTACAAACCTTTTTTTAATCCGTTCATGTTGAGCGTCCCTGTGAATGAGCTGTTACTATAGAAACAATAAAGTATTAGAACGAGCGCATTAATATAAAGCTGTGATTTGCAGCTGCACTAGTGTCAGAGCTGCTGTTATAGAAAACTAATCAACACTTTCTGGCAGCAATGTGCAGTAATGCTAGATATTCCTGAAGATGATAACCGCTTATATACAGACGCTGGTATACAACACCGTGTGCTGCTCAGATGTGTCTGATACCCGTGAAACAGAGATTGGATTATAATTATGATGCCTCAGGCATCTCCCGAGCTCTTTGTCACAGATTGGTTTGTAATTCCAGTTGGCGTCCAGTAGACCTCGCAGAACTCTGTGAATCACAGCTCGGGTTCGTAATGCCTGCTGGTGTGTGTGACTCACAGCTTTCCTGATAACGCCTCATCGTATCTGGCTGGCGGGATGATTGGGAGGATTCGCAGTCTGACAGTGGGGGAGGAAAAACAGACCCAGCATGATTTGTGCAATTACTCACATTGATTTTTTTTCAATACAACAAGAAATGATTTTTCATTTCACAATGTGTTCCTTGAAATGGTCGATAAGCTCAAGGTTGTTTTCTTTTTTCTCTTTTTGTCCATGTATAATAGCTTCCTCATCAATGTAACATACTTTAAACGCTTTCAGAGGAAGTGTACGCAATGCTGACGTAACCCGAGACATATTCAGTGAAGTTTCCTTAGTTAGTTTGGCATTTTGAGCTACTAGGCTAATGTAGCTAATAACTAACAAGGTAGCATATTGCCACCAGTTTAGCATCACATAATCTGCATGTCTAAATCATCAGACGCTCACCTCAGTCGGCTTTGTGAGTTTGTTCCTTGTCTCAAACTTATAGTGGCTTCTGTCACACAATGATCTATAAACATGGACAAAAGGAAATAAAGTCAAAACAGTCATAGCTCCAGATTTCTTCCTCAGCACATTGGGTCGTATTTAGAGTTGAGTTAAACATGTGGAATGAGGCCTTATTACTGAAATTGTGCACATCTTTATTCAAACCTGAGACCTAAGTACAGACCTTATTCAGAAGTTACGCTCGATTCTGACCTTGAAATTAAGTGTTTATTTCTCGGGTCTAGCAGCAGCATCAAGTCCAGTGTCACTGTCTGAAAGGCTGATTCAACCACACTGAGCCACGCTGACACACATGTTCTGGCTGTAAACACACTCAACAAACAATATAACAAAATAAAATACAAAACAAGAGGATGTGCTGGATCAAGTGCTATTTTATGCACTGCTGAGTAATGACTGTGGAAGCCGTATAGTTCAATTAAATCAACTTGCAGTGATTAATGTGATAATTACAACTAACTGTTCATGCAGCAGTATATATTATAGACTCCTGTTAGATTTATTTCAACACTCGCCATCTTCTTATTCATATATCATCATACTCCTATTAGTCTTTTATTATGCATTTTTAAATTGTCTCTTACTTATGGTATTTCACAATGTATTATATATTTGACAGCAAAGAAAAATTTTTTTGTTTTTTTATCCACGATCATTTTAAAAACAAGTGCTTGTGGTCTAGACGATGTTGAAAAACCCCGTCTCGGATGCTTCTACTCAAGAAAACATTTGGTAACTTCGGAGGCGTGAACTACACACAAGTGATTTTAATAATCCGAATGGGGAGTTAAGCAGCTGTGTAACCCGTCTCTGAATACGAGGAACTTTCCCCACATTAATACCGACGTAACTTTAGCTATTTAAGTTGCCAACTCTGAATCTGCCCCGTAGGAGTCACTCAGATAGGAGGCGTGGCCTGAAGTCTGAACACGGAGTTGTACATTAATTATTGGGAGGATAGTAGAGTTCATATTTGATTCAAGTATTTTGTATATTCTGGATTACTGATTAACGAGTACATTTGAGGTAAAAGCAGAACCTGTTCCTCTGAAATGTTGTAAATCCAGAGTATACACGTTTCCTCCTCTGAGCGCTCATTTAACCAAAAGCACGAACTCTTCACAGATACGATCTCATTTTATTTTAGATGAAACACTCTGTCCTGTGGTGGATTAGCTCCTCTCTCTGAGTCTCTGGGGGGGTTTCGGTTTGTCTTTATCCTACACTTTTCACTTGTTCCTACTAAAACTGCCATAAACGCTTCAAGAATATTTACTTTCAGATGAGGATTAGTGTCTGTCACGGTGCTGGCATTTTATTGCACAGCGGAATAGAAGAAACGTATCAATCCCACACGGGAATCATTTTACAGAGAAAAACCGAGGCTTTACCATTAATCACAGCTGGAAAGAACAGATGTGCAGTATGCGATATGGCTGTCAGAGAGTCGAGCGTGCAGCTCAAGCTGTGTGATTTCTTACTTTCTTGTTGATGGCTTTTTTATGAAGTGCAAAATAAAAGCATCTTATCATATTATCTTATTATTTGTATTTATTGTATTGTTTATATTTTATTTAACACTAATTACATGTAATAGAAAATCAGCAATGGATTTCATACATCATTCAGATTAGCACAACTCCAGATCATAAATCGTGTGTAAATATAAACACAAATCTAAGCCAATGGTTGTACAAGAAATAAATAAAGCTACGTTTTCTGTTCAAAATGTTAGTATATACAATTTACACCCGTATCTCTACTGTACGTACACACAATTTGATAAGTGAAGGTTCTGATGTGATTGGTTTGGCACTCGCACCATCACCATGCTGTGTCTGTCAGTGATGTCACTGATGAAGTCACTGTGTCCCGTCTCAGGGTCGGGCGGCCGTGTAAGGTGAAAAAAGTGGAGGAACCGCCGCAGGAAGAGGAAGCGGAGAGCGAGGAGTCGTCTGTCGCAGAGTCAAAAGGTAACAAATGAACAGATTTACACTTAATCCTAACGATGATGATGATGATGATGATGTCACCGTCTCTGTCTTGATGTTAATAAGACAAAAAATGCAGCTTGTCATCATTTTACCAAGAGCAGAGAAAGTGTAAACTCTTCTGTCCTGAAAATGTCAACTTTTTTTTTTTTTTTTTTTTTTTTAAAGTTATAGCTTTTTCTCTGACTGTTACAAAGCACTGACACTGGAGACTCCTTCCATAAATGTTAAATAAACTTCACAATATCAAATATTACACACTTTTTTCTACAAATTTAGTCACTGCCAAACCCAGTCTTCTTTCCAGTTCAGGAGTGTGACGCTAACACTCGCTGCCTCTAAGACACATCCAGCTGCTTGTGAGTCAAGTCAAGTGGTTTTATTGTCATTTCAACCGTAGTACAGTACACAGTGAAATGAAACAACACTCCTCCAGGACCATGGTACATCAAACAGCACAGAACTACATGAGACTACACATTAGTACATAAAGTTCACATGCAAACGTGTGTAAACAGCACAAACAGGACCATAGGCACAGTAAGAGACAGTGCAGCGCCGACCAGTACACAGTTCTAGTGTGAAAGTGTCAGATATAACAGTAGTGCAAAAGAATAACAATATAATAAAATGCTGTGAATGTAAACATACTATACTATGACATAGTATTCAGCAGATAAGCTTATACCTTATATGGACATAGCAGTTATTGGGGTAGCAGCCAGGCAGAGAGTATAGTAATGACAAAAAATTATATACAATAATTTATAAATACTGTAGCAGCAAAAATGCAGGTAGTGAATACAGAGATGTGCAAAAATTGCTCAGGGAGTGGGATGGTGTTCAGTTGTGTATGAGTGGGTGTGGGTGTATGTGTGTGTGTGTGTGTGTTGTCAGTCCAGTCTCTGAGTATTGAGGAGTCTGATGGCTTGGGGGAAGAAACTGTGATGCTGTAAAGCTGCTAATCACGCTAGGAGGAAAGCACTAACTATTCGTTTTTTCACACAAGATAACATGCTGTCACGTGTCATGCTGATCGCCAGAGAAAGATGGAAATATGCAGGAAAATTATGTTCTCTTGGAATTTTGGTCCCGGATGCCTAAGGCATTCTCTTGGTTGGTAATTTTTTTTTATCAGTTTCTGCTGCTAGTGAACCAAACTGAAGTGAGGTGGTGAAGTTAATGAGAGTTTTTCTGCTTCAGAGAAATCTCAGTATCAGAAAAATCTCATTTCTCTGTTTGAACCTCGCTGCTTTCATGTACACACACGCACACACTGCTGAAATGCCGTACTAACAGGCGTACTATTCTCTATGCTCTCTATGTATTTCTTCCATGATGTGTTTCTTTTTATATTCTGTCCTTTATGTCTTTGTAGCTGTGTTTCTCCTTGTCCTCTGAGGTTAAGACTCCAGCTGTTAATGAGACTGAAGATCACAGTCAAACCATGAGGCCGTAGCTCATTAAATTCCAGCAACAGAGCGCGTGCTAAAGCTGCCCTAGTGCTTAATTTGAAATGAAACTTTCCCTGCGTTTCCCTGGACAGTCTGGTTAAAGAGAAGTGGACAGTACAGTAAGCTAAGAGTCAGAAATTCAGTCTCCTGGAACAAGCAAACATTCTTAACGAGACATTAAAATGACGGAGTGTGAAACTATTGCAGCATTGTCTACACTGCACGTCAGCTCATTTAGGGCTCCACATCCTCATATATTTCTAATAAAACACAAAATCTGTTTCAGTTTGAGTGTTTCATATTAAAGTAAAAGAGTTGCCTCCTGCTAAATTGCGTGTGTTGTTAGTGAATGTGTTGTGGATGTTTTACAAAAAATAAGGGTGTAAATGATGTCGCATGCAAAGTAGGGAAAGGAAATGATATTCAAATGAGGTTTTTGTTTGTACTGAATATTCTTGATAGCCATGATGAATTCAGATCTTAAATAAACACATATATGTGTAATTAGCATCAAGCATAACAACAGTAACACCAGGTGCTAAAGGAGTATTATCCCTATACTATACTGTGCATATGTTCCCTCATTTAGGGGCCCAAGCACTGAAAGAGTATTATCAGTGTAGTTAGTGAATGTTTCTGCATTTAGGGGGCCAAACGCTAAAGGAGTATTGTCCATATAGTTATTGTATGTTTCCTGATTTAGGGGGCCAAACACTAAAGGAGTATTGTCCATATAGTTATTGAATCTTTCCTCATTTTAGGCCCTAAGCACTAAAGGAGTATTATCTGTAGAGTTACTGTATATTGCCTCGTTTAGGGGTCCAAACACTAAAGGAGTATTATCTGTAGAGTTACTGTATATTGCCTCGTTTAGGGGTCCAAACACTAAAGGAGTATTATCTGTAGAGTTACTGTATATTGCCTCGTTTAGGGGTCCAAACACTAAAGGAGTATTATCTGTAGAGTTACTGTATATTGCCTCGTTTAGGGGTCCAAACACTAAAGGAGTATCATCTGTAAAGTTATTGTACATTTCCTCATCTACGGATCCAAGCACCAAAGATTAAATAGCCTAATATTAATTGCATTTTTGTTTAAATTAAGCTAAAATGCATAAGCTGCATGCACTCCATAGTGATTATATTTGGATGAAGGTGTTTGTTGTTGATTGCAAATTTCTTTTTGCTATAATTATAATTTTTAATTTTTAAGTTATTTTGACTATCATTTTTAATTGCTCTTGGTAAACTGTTCCTTTCAGCTCAGTGAAAGGTCAGTATCTTCTGATTTAGGTCCCTTAAAGAACCCTTGAAGAACTTTTTTTTTTCCCTAAAAGTGTACCATATACCAAGCTCTAAATGTTAAACACCTGACAGGTTCTAGAAGAGTGTAATCATAAATAATTTGGAGTTTGTAACACACACTTTCCCAGTTACTACATACGCTTTTATTAAAAAAAAAAAAGGGTTCCTCAAGGGTTCATTAAGGATTTTTTGCATAATTAAGGGTTCTTAGCTTTCTAAAACAGGTTCTGATAGGAGAATACTTAGCTGTAGTTTTCTACATAGAACCTTTAAGGGATCTCGCAGAAGTACAGCTGAAGAATTTACATTTACATTATATATCTTCATTGCACAAACCACACACACACACACACACACACCCTCACACACTCACACTCTTACACAGTGAGTTTACATTCTGTTTGTATTGAATGCTTCTCTGATCGATCACACAGCAGTGACTCTAAAGAAGCCCAGACTGAATCAGAGGCATGAAAAGACGAGCGCTCTCCAAAACACACTGTACCAGTAACTCAGATTCATCAAGTTTCTTCAGACTGATGCTTTAATGGAAGAACACCCTGCATTCTTTCTCTCTGAGTGTGTATTTGTGCACATATGCATCCAGACATGCTTGTGATTACTGTTTAATATTAATAAGTGTGGATATTATTACCATGATAGGCATCATCACTGCAAAAGCCCAAGCACAGACTGCTTTTAGGAAAAAATCTGCAAATCACAGGTTTATATTAATGCACTCGTTCTAATACGTTATCGTTGCTATAGTAACAGCTCATTCATGGGGACTTGTAATGCAGACACTCTGTGTAAACAGATCAAAAAACGTGTGTAACTGTTGATATGATGAAGTTTTTTGTGAGAAGACGTTCGTTTAACATGTATGGAAGGAGTCTCCAGTGTCAGCGCTTTGTATCAGTCAGAGGTAAAGCTGTAACTGTAAGTTTTCAGACCTATAAACATCTTTAACTGCTTGTAGCTGGAACGAACTCGTTTTGTGGACATTCATTACATGACATGACATGACATTAAATGTAACTATAAACGGATAAAAAGTATGATGTGTTGTTCCTAAATAAATGAAAATTGTAATGGCTGGCAAACTGCTGTGGTATGAGATGAATAAAACACTGTTGCTAGTAGGGAGGTAACTGTAACTTCATCATACCACCCTTTTGTTGATTATTTTCCTATAACTGCATGACACACTGGGTTTTATTCTAGTCAACTCTTAGCTTTCAGTCATTAGAGTTGATAAATCTGGGAGATTTTTTAATAACGCTGTGTGTGTGTGAGGTGATTGTGCGCCTGTGGTCTGAGCTGTAGTACAGAGGGCGTTTCAAGCTCGGCTTGCTGTTTGAACTGACCGAGCCGTCACTGAGGTCAGGTTAATAAACCACTTTATCTTCTATACAGTCGAGCACAGCAGAAGTGACATGACAGAAGTGCTTTCATAAATCCAGTAATAGAGATTGACAGCTTTGGCGCTCAGACCCGTGATGCGACAGGCTCGACACGACACCCTGTAAAGCATCTCTAAATAAGGTCTCGATCTTCTGAGAAATGGCTTCTCTAGTGTTCATCCCAATATTATCCGACTTTTCTACAAATCTATACCCCTTCCCGTGATATCATCAAACACCTTCTACGTTAAAGGAACACGCGCCTCAATGTTCTCATTAACACATTTTTAAAACACCGAATTAATTAGCGAGGCTCCGAGATGTCACAGACGGAGCGAGAATCCTGTGGCGAGAAAAACAGTATTTAAAAAATCTAACTCAAAGAGGGAAGGGCTGAGATGAGCCGCGATGAGCAGGACTGTCAGCTTGTCCTCAGTGGACGGGGTCGTCGCTGCTGTCGCTAATTAAAGACATGATGAAGACTTAATGATTTTAATGAAATACAGAGACCTGATGGGCCTCAAGCTTCAAGCGCTCTACAGAATCTCATTTCAATTACCTGCCTGGTTGGATTTAGAAGATTTACTAAAAAGAGAAATCAACTCAGAATTAATTTTTATGAGCTGTAAACAAAGTCATATGCAAGATTCTTAATATATTCTGTCAATCTTTTATTGCCTTTTGATTGTAGACGCCTCCCCAACTGTGAAAGCACCACCTATAAACACAGATCTCTCTGGATAACCCTAAACTAAGACAAATAAATAATTAAATTTTTTTGTTAATAATATTTGTAATTAACAAGTCTTCTGCCACACAATGTAGCTTGTTAACAGTAAACTAATGGGAAAGATTAGTGCATTCTGGGGACAGGACAATTTCTGTGTACTGGTTTATTGGTTTAAAACCTGGTGCATTAATACAGGATTCAGAATTGTGATGTGCTCACGTGTGAGTATACTGAGGATTTTACAGCTTCAAATAAGGCTCAGCCAATCAGATTTTAGAACTGAACTATCCGATTTATAATAAAGTTTTAATTTCCCTTAGCACAAATTTACATTTAATTAAAATCCAATCCCCTCTCTCTCTCTCTCTCTCTCTCTCTCTCTCCCTCTCTCTCTCTTTTAGAGCTGACTCTGCAGCAGGCCCTGCATCAGTCTGTATTTATGCCATGCTCCACCCCTTCTCCCAGCATGCCTCACTGCTGGGACCAACACAGTAAACTCCTTCCATCAGTGGCAGGCATCACGGCCAGCAGAGTGGCCACCTGGAGTGTGGAGCAGGTCAGATTGTACCTTACACTTCACCTTACCTTTTATACTTAATTATCTGAAGGTTCTAGTATTGTGAAATCTTTACATGTGTACACATTGTTACAAGTTAACCACTTGCATTCAGAGATAGAGAACCAGCTTGTAGAACTCTGAGAACGATGGTTCTTACCGTTCTTACAAAGTACGACCATCTCTGTCTTTGGTTTCCCCTTTCAGAGAGAGCTCCAGGTAGATCCCGTTTAGGAAGCTAAGAACCTGATACTATTTAAAAAAAACCTTTGAAGGTTATTTGGTAGAACTCTACATGAAAGGGTTTCCTCTTTTAGAGAGATTTCCCAGTAGAACCCCTTTGGGAAACTAAGAACCTTTAAGTACCCAGAGAACCCTTGAGGATTCTATGTGGAACTCTACAATAGAGGGCTTCTCTTTCATTTCTTCAGTTTTAAGCACAGCCATTTTAGGAAGCCAAGAACCTTTAACTATTCAATTAACCTTGGAGGATCCTCTGTGGAACTCCACAACAGAGGTTTTCTCCTTTCAGAGAGATTTCCAGTAGAACCCCTTTGAAAAACTGAGAGCTTTTAACTATTCAAAGAAGAAGGTTATATGAGGAACTCTGCAGCAGGAGGCTTCTCTTTCGTAGAGGGTTTTAAGTAAAACCCCTGTAGGAAGCCAAGAACCTGTCCATGTTTCTGTCACTGAATAGGGGATTGAGCTGATGTCTTCCATACTCGGGAATTTGAAATTTTTTTCATTGACAGTTGCCTTTGGGTGATTGTCTAATTTGTGACTTTTTCTCGAGCTCAGTATGGTGCTGGACGTTTTCCTGTGTTCTGGTCCTTGATTCTAATGACCCTAATCAGAACCTTTAATAACCATCATGTGTCCATAAACATGGTTGAGCGACACATCATATGTTGCCAGTCACTGCAGTGTTGATATCAGCATCTGCACAGCATTTTGCTTCCTGTCAAATATCTTTTGAGAAAGAGAGTGCATGTTTTGGTGAGTTTAAGTCCAACTGAATGTTCTGTCGTTAATCACCTGCAGTCGCTTGTGACTTTTTTTTCACCCCACAGGTGACTGAGTTCATCCAGGGCCTCCCGGGATGTAAGGAGCAAGTACACACTTTCAGGGAGGAGGTAACGATTTACACTTCACCCAGAACCACAATTATTACGTGCTTGAAGCAGCATGAGCTCCATTTCAATCTCAAATACTCGAACAAATAACAGCCTGCCAAATAACTCCACTACAAAGAGCTTTCATAGAGTTATCCATGTAGACATTCTTTTGGAAGCCAAGAACCTGTAACTGTCCAAGAGGTTCTATGTGTGGTTTCCCCTTTCAGAAAGGATTCCGAGTAGAACCCCTTAAGGACACTAAGAACTCTTAACTATCCGAAGTACCTTTCAGGGTTCTAGGTGGAACTCTACAGCAGAGGGTTTCCCTTTTTAGAGAGATTTCCAAGTAGAACCCCTTTTAGAAGCCAAGAAACCGTAACTATACAAATAACTTTTAGATATTCTGTGTAGAACTATAAAACAGTAGGTTTCCCCTTTGCAAGAGGTTTTCAAGTAGAACCCCTTTAGGAAGTGATGAACCCTTTGGTTTATTATATTATGTTTGAAATTCACCAGAATATGATGTTTAATGAAATGGTTCCAGAAAGCTTCAGGAGGATCTTCAGTTTCTTCAGAGGATCAGTTTCTGATGTATTTTGAATTGAGTTATTGTCGTCATTCATTGAGACGTCTAAAGCCTTGCAGATGATCACTGAAACGTCTTCATGATTGAACGTATTTCTGAATTGCACTCTCCAAGACATACTTGACTTGGCTGATTCCCAACCTCCACAGACATGTGACTAGTGAATATGTCGGTTCCTTCCAGCAAATTGACGGCGAGGCGTTCCTGCTGCTCACCCAGACCGACCTGGTGAAGATCCTGAGCATAAAGCTTGGCCCGGCTCTCAAGATCTTCAACTCCATCCTGATGTTCAAGACTGCTGAGGAGTCTGCCTGCAACGAACTCTGACCTCCACTGACCTCGGGACAGTAAAAGCTGGTTTGTGAGTTTTGCACAGAGATAAGGCGAGAATTCCGCGTCGGAAAGTGTGATGGAACAATGTGATTACGAGTCGAGAATATCACTTGAGTGATGTGTACATAATTTGACAAACGATACCAGAAGCACAAATCTAACGGTGATTATGATGAAGATGATGATCATGATGATTGTTTTGATGAAGCACTACAAAGCACACCAGCCTTTTTCCCCTGATGTGGGTGTTATGTAATGCAAGCTACATGCACTGAAAAACCGTACAAAATCATTGCTTTTTTTTTTGTTCTTCAAGTAGACATAATTATCTCTCGCAAACTATATAGATCATTTCCAGATTCCTTTCAGTCACTTTTCTGGAACTGCACACATTCTTCAGGATTCAGTACAGATCTTCTGATCTAAATGATGATTTATCGTTGTTATTTAGGACACAGCCTTCCCCAACTGACAGAACATTATTAAAGCGTTCACTAAGTTCAGGCGGTAATGTTTCAAAAAATAATGTTCCTGCAAATATTATAAGAACAAAAAATAATGTTCTTGCAAGCTTCTAAAAAACTGTGAAATAACGGTTTACTTTACAATATTATTTGAATGTTAATATTAACATTCAACGACTAAACCTTTTATTAAACTGCTGCAGAAATAAGTGGAGAAAAGCGTAGAAAAGTCTACAGGCGTTAAATAAAAACGTTCTCAGAACTGCAAGAAAAACTGAATGTTCTCTGAATTTCGTAGAACCTTAACATTCAGAAAAACCTGTTTGTTGGATAATTAGCTTTAAAAGAAAGATAAAGGAGAACGGATGCTACCTCAAATGTAGTGTCCTTCTTTAGTTTTGCACTAGAGCTACCTGTCTCATTCGAGCTAATAATAGTGACGTGTACAGCGTACAGTTTAGCGTTTCATACATTTGCCTCAGTAGTATGATATGTACAGTTTCTTAAACTAGCAAAATGAATTCAGACAAAATGTGAACTTTATTATCATTTTACACACTTTTAATGTACAACTCTGCTTTCAGTCTTTACCACGCCTCCTAGCAAACTGAGTTGAGGAAGAAAGTGATGGACTTTCATCCTACGATTGATTGTTTTTAGCTCTGCGACGTCCTGGACAGTGTGGTGTGATGAAGCGGAGTTACTGTTACTACTGCAAAATGTATTATTTTCCCATAGTAGCACGTTTTATTCCTCTTATACCACAGCAATGATCACCATTCTTGCAGTTTTTATTTATTAAAGAAGGACACTTTGTACTTTTTATCCATTTATAGTTGCATTTAATATTGTGAAACGTCCATGAAACCTCATCACTTAGCAGCTATAAACAGTCGTTCCCTCACCAGCCTCTCTTTTTTCTCTCTCTTTAAGTTAATAAGACAAAAAAAACCAAACTTCAGTACAGTAATTACAGTGCTGGTCGGACAGACAGAGGAAGAGGAAGAGGGCAGGGATGGGTTTTTTCCTTTATCTCCCCTCATCTGTCCCTGCAACCCAACCACACTTCAAGTGAGTCATGCCTTTAGTGTCCCTCCTAGCTGAGAGACTCAGTTGGTGTGTGTGTATGTGTGTGTGGGGGCAGTGTAATTCCAATATTGTTCTCTCACAGTTAAATTTAATCTTTAAACCACTTTGTCAGTCTTAAAGGAAGTGCCAGACTCCATATTTAGAGATGAATGTCTAGTTTGTCTCTAAGCCATGTCGCCTGTTATTATACACGTCTATAAAAAAAGGCTGAAATGGAGAGAAAAGTGGCTCAGGACTGTAATAGAGTGGCAGAGGCATTTTTCTTTGGCAGCCGTATTTGTGTGTGTATCGTGTGTAGCGTATCTCTGTGTTCTCCAGCCCAGAAACCCCAGACTGCACAGAAACATTATTAAAGATAAGTTGTGTTTGATTCGCCCCCGAGACGTGTGCTATTTTTAACTCCCGCTTTTCACAGGGATGTAGGCTGAGTGCTGTGATTCTCATTTCTGTTCTGTATCATTGTTTACTTATTTATTTGCTGTGAGGTCTTTTCTCTGTGTGGTGCATGAATGCTGCATGGGCCGCAGATCTGCATCGACTGCTCAGTGTTTGAGCGTTCAGGTAGAAATAACTCTCCAATTACACTTCAACTCCAAATCCCAACTTCTTATTCAGTTATTCATCTTAAAGCATTTTCTTCAGTCACTGCTATGAATCATTGAGTAACTACAGTGAAACGTGTGTCGTTACGAGAGACGGGGATGTAAGTCAGGACCCATCTGCTGGGAGCTGAAGAGCTAACCCGTGCAGCACTGTGGCCCTCCAGCATGAGTTCACTCTGTGAAGGTCGTGTGTATGCAGTGTGTGTAAATGAGATCATTACGGTGGATGACTGGTGCAGAAGCCACGCTTCACTCTCTCTAATTCAGCTGCAGATGAATACATGCAAAAGGCAAAAAGGTCAACCATAACACACCCTCTGCTTTTTAATTTCTTTTTGTCAGATGTAGCAGTTTGAAAAGTCTAAAATAAAAAACAATGATAAAAGAACCCTAGCGCAACTTCTTTGACACAATAAAGCGACCCAACTGGCTCACACTAACTTCGTCCATGTGAATTTTATCAATGTTAGCAAGCATCCATTTACATCTATTATGGAAGGTTGAAAAGGATCTGTTTATTTTTCACTCTATATCCAAGTGCAAAACATTGCATCCATTTACGACAAAATATATGCGATTATGCCAGCACGAGGTTAAGCGTGTTACGTTTCATGTATTTTTCTTCATTATCACAATCACAAAAATGGTGTATGTTAAGATTTTACATACTTCTTGACGTTTCTGATCTGTGTCATACGCTGCCTTCTTAAAACTAAGTTTGGAAACTCAGGGCATCATAATTTTTTGGCCAGCTGGACAGCTAAAGACTGGAAAAAGATCAGGTGATTTATTTTTTTTTAATCTTTAACAGTGTGGGCGAGTCTGTGCCCATGATAGCCTCAGATTCCTGTTCTTGGCTGACAGGAGTGGAACTTGTTGTGGTCTTCTGCTGTTGAAGCTGATCATTCACCTGAAGGTTTGATGTTTTGTGCATGCTGAGATGCTTTTCTGCTCACCACGGTTGTACTATATCCTTTCTGGCAGCTGGAACCAATCTGGCCATTTTCCTCTGACCTCTCTTATTAACAAGATGTTTCCACCCACAGAAGTGTCGCTCACTTCATGTTTTTTTGTTTTTCACATCATTCTGTGTAAACTCTAGAGACTGTTGTGTGTGAAATTCCCAGGAGATCAGCAGTTTCTGAAATACTCAAACCAGCTCATCTGGCACCAACAACCATGCCACGGTTAAAGTCACAGAAATCACACTTTTTCTTCATTCTGATGTATGATGTGAACATTAACTGAAGCTCTTGACCTGGATCTGCAGGATTTTTTGCATTGTGCTGCTGCTACATGATTGGCTGATTAGATAACTGCATGAATGTGAAGGTGTTCCTGATAAAGTGGACGATAAGTGTATCTTTTCACCCCAAACATATAGGGAATGCAAACTTTTGAATTTGACTCTATGGCATTGAACTTTACATGATGGATAAAAAAAAATCAAGTGCTTTTGGACAGCTTAGAGTCTAAAGTAAGGTCCAGTGATGCAGTCGAGTTTATATAACCTGCCCATGTGTTCCAGCAACCTTTTCCCTCCAGGATCCCTGCAGCAGGATTGGATCCAATCAGGACATCTCCGGCTCATCAAGGAGCCATACTCAAAGAAGCCAGCATCCAGCCCTGCAATAATGTCCACTATTACAGCTCAGAATAATTAGCTGGCTCATTAAAGACTTCAAGACAATCTGAAGCGAATTTAAAGCAGGATTCTTCTACTCCCTGTGGTAAAACACAAAACACTGCTTAAGTCAAATTCTTTCTCCACATGGTTGAACTCTTCAGCTAGGGGTGGAAGCCTTTGTTTTGTGAACCGTGACGGTTCAAGTAGCTTTAAGGTGAAGAGTGATGCTCCAAATCCTTTTCATTCTCTAAAAGAACCTAATGGTGCAGCTAAATCCAGCCGGTTCCACCTATTTCTAAACCCCTTCGGGTTATTACCCAGCGTGTCTTAGCATGACTCATAATTCGCGTCGGAGAAAGCATAACGGCTAAAAAACCCTCCTGTGAAATTACGGTTTGAGTAATTTGAAGAGCAGATGTTTTCAGATGTTCTTTAAAGAAAAAGTTTTGTAACCTTGTGCACTCTTAGATAACCCTGAGTGAAGATCCATCACAGATCCAGAGTGTCCCAGACACACACAATGACAAATACACACAGAATGATGTGAAAAACCCAAGTCCTGTTGAGCAGGTTTTCAGTCCTTCAGTTTTTCCACCTCACATATAACCCTTAAAAATAAATGTGGGTGAGAACAGATGTGGGCAAATCCTCCTCGCATGGGGCACCAATAACTGGGTATTAATTATCCGTTAAAGGTTATGACCTAATCAATGTCCAGAAATCACAAGTTACTGTACCATTAGAGAATTTTACTTTCTTATTAAAAGTCTAATTTATATTTTCCAATTTTAAGACTGAATATTTAGCATGATTTATAGAGCAGCACCTACATGGAGGAAATATCAGAAATACTGAATGTACAAAATCTAATAAGGTTAATGCTAAAGGAAGAAAAGTGAAACAGTAAAAGTGTTCACCACACTTTGAGGGCCAGATAAACATCTCCTTCCAGAAAACGTCACCATATCAGCGATTACATCTTTTTAATCCGATTAGATCGGAGTACTCATCCGTGCTGTGGCAGAAGATTCAGTAATGAGCTTCTTGATTTCCTTTAACTCTTAATTATGGAACGTGACTTAATTTTGAGCCAAATTTAGCCGTGGTAAAAACATTACAGACACGCAAAGCTACAATCACAACCTAAGCTCCGTTTTTCTAAACTAAAGTACATAATGCTTTATTTTTTTAAATGTTCACTGCAATGCTCATGATGCATTAGTGAAGGCACATGGCAGTAATTTACTTGAATCTGATTTAATCTTCCATGTTTTCTGCTTCATCGTCACAGTGGATGCACACGGCCTTTCTGACTGAAATTCCTGATCTGTTTCCGTAAACAAACCACTGGAACACAAGCTTCTCTCAAACGCTTCAGTTTAAAAAGGCCAGTAAATGCAGGATGTTTTAGTGATAAAAAGGTTATGGAAGAGGATGAAAATGATCTCCAAATCGTCCCTATAAAAAACCCTCTGAGTCACTCTATCTGTACTCGGGGAAATGAAAGTGTATTTGCAGTGACAAGCTGATGGAAATGAGCTAATCAGTTTGACATTTTGACTGAAAGGTGGTTATTTATGGAAATGACACTACTATAGATTCCTCCTGCCTTGTATAATTGCCTTGACTGTTACTGCTGTGTTTCTCATGCTGAGATTTGATCATCAACAATTCCATAAATAAGAGAAATGTTAACAAATCAATATTACAATGATGATGCGTCAGTTATTCATGTATAACAAGTAAAAAACTGTATGTTGTTCTGTAAGAGTAAAATACTGAGGCTACGTCCACATTAATCCGGATGGATCTGAAAACTGCATTTTCATTTTAAAACGCTTTCCATCTACACTGGCGTTTTCAAACATTTTCCAAAAATCGCTCGTCCACACTGAAACGTCTGAAAACTCTCACATCCCTATACTGTGTATGTGTAAAAACGTAAGAAGCTTTGGCCTGCGTCATTTCCGTCAGGCGTTTATTTACTTTCCGTCTCTTTGAATTGATGCGGCGATGTCGAGGAAAAGCACAACCTGCAATCTGAAGGTTGTACAAAGTGACATCAATCTTTAACAACTGGATAGCAGGCACAACAACTGCAGTACGACATCATCCGCCATCTTGGGTTTTTTTTAGTTGAATGGGTCACATGACTAAAAATACGTCATCGTTTTTGAATATCGCTGTTTTCTCAGTCCACTCTACAGCTTCCCACTTGGGAGAGCATTTTCAAAAAGCTGTGTGGGTGTGTGTGCGTGTGTGTGTGTGTGTGTGATGAGTTCCTGTCACCACCCTGACGCTGATTATTTCTGTAACGGCACATCTCGAAGTGTTTTATTCCTCTTACACCACAGCAATTTAATAACAATTAATATATTTTTTTTATTTATTAAAGAATGACACATCATACTTTTGTTACAAAGCACTGACACTGGAGACTCCTTCCATAAATGTTAAATAAATGTCTCCTTAGAAAGAAACCCTTATCAATGATTATACATTTTTCTTCTGGATTAATAATTCAGCAGTATATTGTGTGGTATATTCCACACAAAACCAGTAAACTTTTTCTTTTGCGTTTCTTTTTTTTTTGTCACTTGTAGTGATACCTTTTTTCCCCTTGTGTATTTCTCATTAATTTCATTTCAGTTTAGTTGTGAGAAAGCAGGATTGAGCCTCATCTGTGTATTCTTATGGAACATTAAGCAGTTTATTATTCAGTATAAGTAAAAGTGCAGTTTAGAAATAAATGCATTTATCTATATGCTAATATTATGGTAATATTTTAATGGTTTTAAAGCCTCAAAGCAGACATTCTGCTTGTACTGGAATGCTGATTTAGCTTCTCTCTCTCTCTCTCTCTTTTTAAAGAAAAGTGTTTAACAGTAATATAGCTTAATTGTATGGTTTCTGAATTTAAGGATGGAGCTCCAGTTAGTTTAAGCATCTTGGGGTTTTAAAGGCATCATTAAAGTTTAATCTCAAAGCCCTGACTCGAGTGCAGGATTAGGAACATGCTCGCTCCACTGAATATTTCATCTAAATGGAGTTTAGAGCTTCTCTGAGGAAAAAGAAGAAAAAGAAACGTCTACAAAGCATCATCGTTTACAACCATCGCAATATTGTTCACTATTGATTGCGTCTTTAGCAGGTAAAATGTCTTGGATAATTTAGAAGGATAAATAGGCCAGTGCCTTGAAGAGCTCGTGTTAGGATGGTGCATGTGCCACGGCAACCAGAGCAGCCGTCGCCATGGAGACTTCGCATTCTGAATCCCACCATTCGAAGAGTGTGTGTCTGCTATTGACCTTTCCATGCACAACTGAAAATGAGAACAGGTTAGTACACGTGTGTGTGTGTGTGTGTGTGTGTTTTACGAAATTGTCCACTTATGAAAAAGAATTAATTTTGCACCAAGCACATGTCCAGAGAATGTCGCTAGGGTTAGGGTCAGAAGAAGAGCTGAAAAACACCTGATGACTGTATAAACGCTAACACTTTATCATCTGTTAATTTGAGGGGCTCAAATGAAATTAATCTGAATGCTGTGTTGCATTTATAGCTTCACATCAAAGCCTAAATCTTAAAACGATAAACCAGTCCATAAAGCAGTTTGAGGAAATAATTACATTTTACAATAAATTCACTAATTAGTGTTTTCACTAAAAAAAAAAAAAAAGAATATTAAAAATGTCAAGATTAAAGGAATAATTTTCCTTTTACCCCAAATCGATCTGCTAAGCCATGTTTGGTGTTTGGACACAAGTGCGTAAAACCTTTATTTAGGCGAATTCAATCATCTTAATCAGGGTCCATGGCAAAGGTCAGAACGCAGAACAACGTCAAACACGAATTGTCCATAACGTCAAAACCAGGAAGTACAACATAACTGGCAAAGCAAGCCTCACTTACACAATGATGCACAATAAAACTTCACAACTATACCTAGATAAAGTAAGAAAAGCCTAACACAGAACAGGTGAACACAATAAGCTAACAAACCAATTACAGGACAGAGACAGGACTAGAACAAATAGCAAAACACATAAGAGCAGATGCTGTTCATATAAGCAAACGGAGAAATTACGACACTGAGGTTCGTACTAAAGGCTTTGTAGCTAAGCTTTTAGACTCCAGTTCAGCATCACACAGACTGTGTCTAAATCAGTAACACCATTTGCTGTGTGAAAGAACAAATCAGTATTTACAAAAGTAGATAAAATAGTCATTTAAATTGTATACAAATCACTTCTAATGTACTAATGTAGGCCAATGCAACTGAAGAAGCGAACTTTGCCCTCAAGTTACATTTTATTGGCTACCAGCTGCTATAGTGAGAAACAGGATTAGCCAATCAGAATCATGCATTTTTCACATTTCTATTTTAAAAGTATCAACCAGCTTGCTGCAAGGTGTTTTATTTCTTGTGCCTATTAAAGTTATGAATGTGGTTGACGGTAGCTTAGGTGCCTCAAATTATCAACTAAAAAAATTCTGTCGCACGTCACACATCAGTTTAATCATGCAGGTCACGCAGTGGTTTTATTTAACATATTTCCTCATCCCCCATTCGCCCCCCCATCCAACCACACTACTCCCCCCCCCAAAAAAAACCACACACACACACACACACACACACACCAATATTCATTCCTTTCTAAGCGACTGCGTCATGTACTCATTTTTTGGCCAAACTGTTGCTTTAAGCTGAAATGTGTGCCTGTGATTCTCAGAGCCGTGCTATCAGACATAAACACTCACACTAGATATGTGACTCGAGTGTGTATTTGGGTGGGTGTGTGTTAAAAGTGTGTGAGGATTTAGTCCCTACATGGGAAAGCAGCTCTCCAAACCAATTCCAACCCAAATCGCTTTGTCTGATGCGTCACACACAGAGAACACGCTGTTCGCAGAAAGATCAACACTTCCAAGCACTGACGATCGATGATTTAAAAAAAAAAAGACAAAACAACAACCCTCACCGTGTCTAAGGCTCAGGTTCTGCCCGCTTGCCAGAGATGAGTGCTGGGATTTGACCCTGTAAAGCCTTGTGCTTTTTTCAGCCTCCAGCTCCAGCACTTGCATCACTATGACTCCTGAGGAACGCAAAGAAATTAAACTCTGTTGCAAGTTCTATCACAGTGGAAAGTCTGACTTAGTGATTGCAAACCGCCAAGTTTCCATGGAGGCCGTCCAGCTGGAGCTCGACACGTTTCAGGGGAAAAGTGTCCCAAATTTTTTGAAGTGGAGACTGTAACTCCGGGGCGATGGACTGCTGCTAAGAAACGATTCGTGGATAGTGAAAAGAGAAGATATGGAAAAAGAGTGCAGAAAGGCGAAGAAGTAAAAAACACCACCAGGAGACATGAGCACTGAATATGATCATACTACTACTTCAACTAATCACTTTTCTAACACAAGGTCATGTGTACGTAGGTCAGGAGGCGGAGCTCAAAACAACAACATGGCCACAAAATGCGCTCACAATGCCTCTGAAATAAATGTTCCATTTTAGCTCCATTTATTAATTACAGATATTGAAGACTTCCAATCATATTAATACCAATTTGTTTGGATACCATCAGGGAAATCTTGGAAAAGTTATGGAATTCTGATTAGAAAAAAAAAAACAGTCTAGATACCTTATATGGTTGATGAGCAGTGACGTGCACATGCATGGTGGCTAAAAATGTTATAGAAAAATATCATAAACTGTTATTTAACAATGAAAAACGGTGCAGTTTTCTGTAAGGAGATGTTTATGTAACATTTATGGAAGGAGTCTCCAGTGTCAGCACTTTGTAACAGTCAGAGGTAAAGCTGGAACTTTAAGTTTTCCAGCATGTTTAGGACAGAGGAGTTTACACTTTTTGTGATTTCTCAGTAACTTGACAAGCTGCGTTTTTTTTGTCTTATTAACTTCAACAGAGAGAAAAATCGAGGCTGATGAGGGAACGACTGTTTATAGCTACTATAATGAACTTGTTTTGCTGATTTTCCACAACATTAAATGTAACTATAAACAGACAAAAAGTGTCATTGGTTAATACCTAAAAACATTGTAATTGTTGGCTGGGGTATAAGAGGAATAAAACACATGGGGACGTGCTGTTATAGGAAAATAAATCACGTTAGGGTGTTAACAGTAACTCTGCTTCATCACACCACCGTGTTGTTCATTGTTACAAATCTTCGAGATTTTTAACGAGTACGTGGAATAATTGGAAGTTTGTGTTTTATCAGTAAATCTCGGAAGTGTGACCTGATGAAGCGAGAGAGCTGAACCAGCTTTTAGAGCACAGTTTGCTTTATGAAGTTTGATTTATAAAATGCAGACACACGACAGCATCAGCATGATTGTGAAAGTCTTGCTAATAAACGGCAGGTTTAGTAATCCGGGATTATTCAGCGTCTCAGTTACAGAGCTGTGGGGTTTAATCCGCACTTCCCCAGGCGCCGTTCACAGTAAAGCTGCTTTTCTCCTGCGAGTCACATACCGCACCACAACCGCGGACAAAACCTTTAGCACGTTTTCTAAACCTTTTCCTTCACGCCATGCGCCAGGGCTAAACTGCAGCTTTGTAGTTTGTAGCTAGTTTGTTGTGTGCTATTTTCTGAGACGTGGAGCATCTCCAGAGGCCAGCGAGCGAGTTTAAGAAACCTGAGTGTGATTGAAAGAGTTGATCATGGATTTGTGACGAGATTTACAAATAAATGTGTAAAAGTCAGTGTCTTTAAAGCAAGTGTGTCGTACTCCTGAGAAATAAAATTAAC
>CM040483.1:1692794-1721128 GCA_022758105.1 Pangasianodon gigas
GTTTACATCCAAATCTCATGAACGGTGTAGACGTTAGAGCACTTTTTATGTGGTCCCTCCATATTTCAGGGACCAAAAGTAACTGGACAAACTAACTTAATCATAAATCTAATTGTTGTTTTTCATTCTTGCAAAAATCCACTTCAGTTAAGGACTCCTTCATGAAGTCACGAAAGGTTTTCCAGGCTTAGTGGTTTCTAGCTCTTTCGAATCCGCCCCTTCTCCCTGTTTTTGTCTGTAGCCATGACTAAATAAATCATTCAGTAAATTCATTTGCAGGTGGAGTCAGAGAGAAAAAGGCTCTTGCGTGATAACTGTGTTAACTGTGGGAGGCGTTGGCTGGCGAGCCAGCGATCATACATTCTAATGGAAACTCCACGGGCCAGATAACATCTGTTAACGAGCCTTAATGAAGTAAAGCTAGAGTCAATCTGGGAGCTGTTTGTCCAAGATGGAGAAATGTGCTAGCTGCAGAGCGGATAAAGTTGGACGTTGAATCAGCTAGCTAGCTACATTTCTCCTGTAATGCCATGATTAATGTTGTAAACCCAATGATCACAGCACACATCAGTTAAGGAATAAAACACTCTGAGGTGTGATGATGTAGGAAACTAACGATTGTTCCAGCTTTACCTCTGTGACTGTTACAAAGCTCCGATGCTGGAGACTCCTCTCAGAAACGTTAACCGTATCAACGGATAAAAAGAAACCTTCACCAAATCAACAATTACATAATGATTACATGCAATTTAATCTGTTTTTTTAAAGTACTGACACTGGAGACTCCTTCCATAGCTTTAGCTTCATATCTGTTGCTTTATCCTTTTTTGTAAATGAAAAAAAACAATCATAGCCCACTTGCATATTAATGAGGACAGCAAAGGAGCGGAAACCTCCAGAAAGAAGCTGAGCTATGAGCTCTTGAGATCATGAAAACAACAGCATAATTATTTTGGAAATTCATTTAATAAACTAAATAAAGACATCCCAGTTTGGGCTCAGGATTTTTTTTGTGCCATAAAAAGCAACTAGTGTTTAGTTAGGGGAAAAAAATGGAAAGAAATTGTTTTCTCTGGGGAGAAATGGCAACCACACACACACACACACACACACACACACACACACACACACTGAGGAGGCAGCTAACTGTCCTTGAGCAGGAAAACAGATGATTGTAATTTCGAGTCTTTCTTTTTAGCTCAATCCTTCAGTGGGATTGAAAATGAGAGGGCTGTGTATCATACGTCTTATAATTTTATAAATATTTTCCTCCATGCCCTGAGAGGAAATGTGTGTGTGTGTGTGTTTTTATGCTACAGTCTATTTGTTTGCATGCATTTTGTGCTCTTTGAAGGCCACTATGCGATGCCTAAACACAGGAAAGTGAGCTCCAGACATCTGTAATCTCTTAGATAAGGAGGTTTCACCCTCGTGTTGATAGAAGGGCGATTCACAGCTGCTTTGCATTTGCACGGTGGAAACCCCCTCCCCCTCCTTCCTGTTTCAGCTACTCAGAAACACTCCTCATTAAAACCAAACTAAACTGTGTGTCGGAGCTAACATAGATTCCAGAGCATGCAAAAAAAAAAAGGATGTTCCTGATGAGACCGGGACTAGAATTGTCCTTCTGCTCCGACGTTCCTAACGCAACTCGCAGGAAAAGTTCAGCCGAAAATGAAACGCAAAAGTATCCGAATATCCCCTTTATCTCAACTTACCTTTCTATACCAGTCTCACTGTAGTTAATAATTCCTGAATAATACGCTGTGTGATAAATAGCTCAATAATAAGTTGTCGTTTGGTGAATTAACTCGTAAACACAGCGTACAAATCAGAATTGTTGGAATGGTTTTCTTATTTCAGATCGCATAACGAAACGTGACGTCACGTCGAACAGTGGAAATATCCTGGGGGATTTTTTTGCGTCCTTTTTTTGCATGTTTTTCTTTTCCATTTCAATTCAGTTTTAATGATGCACATCGAAAACTGATAAAGAAGAGCTGATGGGTTACGGACCGTTCTTATACATTGAAAACGTGACTTATGTTAATATTTAATATTACGTTTAATATTGTGGAACTTCGCTGCTGTAACAAGTCTGACTTTACCTTATAGCAGCTATAAACAGTCGTTCTCTCACCAGCCTCTCTTTATTCTCTCTCTCTCTCTCTCTCTCTCTCTCTCTCTCTCTCTCTCTCGAAGTTAATAAGAAAAAAAAGCGTAGATTGTTATGCAACAGAGGCTCGTGATCATAGATTTTGGTGTTGCAGGACATGAGTAATGGCGTAGCCTCAAACAAAACAAAGTTGAGATGCTATCACACGTTATTTATGCTAGTGCATTTTTAGCGTAACTACACAATGTACTGCAGTGGAGAGACGACAACATGCAGTCGTTCAGCGCACAGTCTAGCAGCTCATTGTGAGAGGTTTTAGACGTATGTTTGTGTATTCGATACAGCAGGTGTGTTTCCCGTCGAGGCGCACACAGAGCAGCTCATATCATTAACCAGGGTTGCCAGGTTTCAGCCCAGCTACACCTACACCTCAAAATCCACACAAAAATCCTGAAAAATGTGAGCATTGGAAAATGGAGACACGTTTTTCTTCTTCTTCTCAGCCTTGGTTTGTGAGGTGACTGTGGTGCACACGCATTTCTGATGTACAGATATTATCCACTTCATAATCCCCCTTTCCCCCTTTCCTAATCTTTGTAATATACTGTAGCTTACAACAGAAATGGTCTTGTACATCATACACACACTGTTTGCACTTACAGAGATTTACTGCAGATTCTTTACTATAAAGCAAGGTCTAGGTGGTCCTGGAGTATTTTTAACCCAAATAACCCAATCTGGCAACCCTGTGATTAACTGCTTTGTTGTTTGCTCCACCTCCTCTGAAAGTGAGCATGGGGCAGCGTGACTCCTGCCCCTGTGGCTCCAGCGCTTGTTGTAGTTTCCATGCTTGGCCACTTGGTGCAGTAATAACTGTGTGGAGGTAAATGAGGCAGTACGATTATGTGACATCTAGAAAGACGAGTAAATCACCAGAACAGTGGTTTACATCTGTAAAAATAGCAAAATCTCTGGTCACTCAGAAGAGGAAGTTAGCATTTCGACAGAGTTTAAAATGTATGGAGTCGTGAAGGAAGACTTTATGAAGATTAATATTCGTTGAACGGCCGCAGCTTTGCGTCACTGCTCCTGTAGACGAGTGTAAACTCCTCTTTCCCGAAGATGTCTGAAAATATAAAGTTACAGCTTTTTCACCTCTGACTGTAACAAAGCGCTGACACTGGAGACTCCTTCCCTAAATGTTACACAAACCTATACACTGAGCTGAACGATACGATACGGATGCGATACCGTATTAGTAGCAGAGCATTGATCTAGAGCTGTGATTTGCAGCTGCACTACTTTATAGAAGGTTAATCAACATCTTCTGACCAATCAGAATCCAGCTCTGTGGGATGAGCTTATACTTCTCATAAAGGTGAAAAAAAAAAAAAAAAACAAACAAACATTGGTTTGGTCTGGAACAAGCCAATCTGGCAACCTGGCGCGCGCGCGCCCCCTCCTTCCTCCTCCATCTCCTCCTCTTCTTTCTCCTCCTCCTCTTCCTCCTCCTCCTCTTCTTTCTCCTCCTCCTCTTCCTCCTCCTCTTCCTCGTTTAGAAACGGCTCGCGCATCATCTAACGTGGCAGTCTCCAAGACAACGCTGAAACGGAACTCTTATCGCGGTGATGACGTCAAAAATACAGAAACTAGGAAAGACTGGAGAGGAGCTCGTGCGCTTTAGACGAGTCGCAGCTGGAAAAGATCTGATTCGGGTTTAGTTGCTGTTGTTGTTGTTGTTGTGCGCGTGTTAGTTTACGGATGGACGGATGAAGTTGTGGAGAAGCTTCACGCGACCCGGAGGAGGACAGAAGGACAGAAGGACAGAGTGGACACGGGATGCGTGTTAAGAAAGAGGATGCACGCGTTCGGAGGAAATCCCTGAAGCGCGTGCCATGCGAGTGTCTCACGTTTTTGCGCCGCGCGCGCTTTGGAGATGCGATTTTGGAAAGACGGAGAGAGAGAGAGAGAAAGAAAGAGAGAGAAAGAGAGAGCGAGAGAGAGAGAGAGAGAGAGAGAGCAGACGCGCGCGCCGGGATCCACGACTTGTTCTCTGGGAAGCCTTTTCCTTCACGTGCACACTGATGTGAATTAGGATGAAGAAGGAGGAAATGCGCGCTTGCATGATGCCTAAATCATAATAAATAATAATAATACTAATCAAGCGCAGAGAAGGTGAGCTCCTTACATCATCACCATCAAACTTTCTGAAGTACACTCTTAAAAAAAAGAGGTCGAGTTCATAAATTCAGCTCACACGAAAGGGTTCTTCGGCTTGGAGGTCCAGGAGAGAAGCCTAGCGAGAAGCCTATCACACACATCCCGTAAACAAAGCTAGAACCTCCAGCCCTCCAGAGAACCTCTGAGGAACCTTTATTTTCTAAGAGTGTACAGCAGGAACTTCATCCTCATGACCTTCAAACCTGAGGATATTTTCACCTACCAGTGAGTTTTTGTTTTTCTGAAAAAAGAAAATAACACTCGAGCTGCGTTATGGTTCAAAATAATGTAAATATTATAATCAGATATTTTATTTGTTTTTATTCAGCATTTATAATTAATGCAAATGTTAAAGAAATTAAAAAAGAAAACAATCTTACATCCAATCAGTGGCTCGATGATCATTTATTCACCAAAAATTAGAGAAAAAAAGAATAAAAACAAAACAGTAACATTTGAGCTGCATTATGGAAAATGTATTAAAATATTAGTCTATATAAGATTTTTTACATTCAGAAATTATAAATGTTAAAAGCCTATAAGCCTGACACACTTAACGTGCTGATGACATTTGCATAAATATCAGATCAGATGTGCAGTTTACCCCTCAGTCTCCCACGAGTTAATAAACTTTTGTTTATTAACTGAAAAGGAAAATTCGGTATTCAGTCAGTGTTCTGCTGTGGATTTGATCAGTTTCATCAAAAGTAATAAAGTACTCTTTATTATAAAGTCGCTTTTGTCTTGCGTTTCATGAAGAAACGTGGACGCCTGGAAGGTCAGGGATGGAAAACCCCTCCTAAAGATCTTCCTCTCGTCCTAAAGATCTGAAGTCAGACACTTTTTAAAATCTGACACCTGATGAGCAATGCTGAAGAGATTCCCGAGATTGGAGGAGATGATCGTGGTGAAGCTCTGGAGCTGGTGAGAAATGAAGATCTCAGATCTCAGAGCTCAGTCTCAGCTTTCCTCTCGTTAAAAATCCACCAACTCTGGGATTCCCAGAACCCTCCGAATCGTTCAGAGCTGTTGTCTTTTGGAGGTTGAAGTTACACGCTCCTCAGCGTCACCACAGAAACGATGCAGCTTGTTTAGAGGTCCTCAGTGTAGTTCTGATGGACAGCTGTACGAGGAGCAGCGCTGCTGGCGTGGAAGCGTTTAATCAGTCAGTAAAACGTCTCTGCCTTCGTTTATCGTGTAATTTGTTAATTCTGCGCGGGTGATTTTTTCTGTTAAAGCACTATGATGGCCATTGAGGTAGCTTCATCATTAGTGACGCTGCATGACGTGTGTTTTTGGCGCTCTCGGATCCTCCAACTGGAACTAATCTGGAATAATCTGAAGCTCTGAGACTGACACACCAGTCAGAGCAGATCATCCTCCAGCTGAAGCACTGAGTTATTGTAAAGTCTAGCATTATTAACGTGGAAGGCGTAATCAGCTCCGTCTAACCGTGCGGGCACTGATCGCTTTTTCTCTGTCATTTAACCAGTTCCTTTATTTCCACTAATCCTCGTGCTGTAGAACGCAACATCGGTCTTCAGGTCACGCGTCTTGATCTTCTCATGCACTGTGTTGGAAGTTTGTTCAGTCCTGACTCGATCTTCAGCATTAGGAACTCTCTATATATTCTTATATCAGTGAGTCTGAACCATAGGATTGTGTTGATCTGTCAAAATAATGCAAACCAATCTTTAACTATTTCACATTTTTTATACATTGCAGTAAGATTTATCCATATCTTACAGGTTTAGTGCATACAGACATGTACAAATGGCCATTTCATCCTCTCCATCTTCATTTCTGCCTTGCTGTTGCCTTTAAACGGATAGTTTTGAAGTACTGAAGTTTACGCTGTTTGCTAAATGAGATGCTCAGGTGTAAGATATTACCAACGTAACGCGATGCAGTAAAGCTATTTTATTGTTAGCTTTGTATTACGTGCATTATATAATCATTTCTTTGTAGAAGTTGAGTTATAGTTTAAAGGAATTTGAATTCATGGTCTTGATTTGAACGCACATTTTTCATGTTATTGCAGAATTACGTTAATTATAAAATAATTAGGTTCCCCTTTGAGCCGTTCGTCTCGTCTGAAATCGGAAATCACTCGTTCCTGGGAGAATTCACACTAAACATTAAAAACGACTCGCAGTCAGTGTTTACGCCATCACACTCAACATGTCGTAAACCGCTAACTAGCCGAGCCGAGTTTCTGCCGTAACTCAGTGTTGTGTAGCTGCATCGTCTCCGCTACGTCTGCGCTGCATTTCTCATTAACACGATGTTGAGTGTAACAGGAAATTGAGTTTCAAGAAAAGAAGCTCTTGCTCATTTTGTTCATAGGAGCTAACTGCAGATTTTTTCTCACGTTAAACTCCATTGGAGCTCCACTAACAACAATAATAATAATAATAATAACAAAATGTCCGCCTGTGAGATCCGCATGACACACAACCGCTAACTTCTCACAGGGATAACAAAAATACAACACCAACCAACAAATTAGTGCCAGAATTATTAAACACATCACAAAATTTCACTATAAACATATTTAATGCATTTCATTCAGTGAAGTTTAACTTTAATGTGTTTTGGATAAATAATTAAACTGCTGCTGCTGAACAGTGTTACAGGCTTTAAAGGTGCAACAGTTGATTTTTTTTATTCCTGTCTTCTACAAACCTGGAAGATATGTAAAACATGATTACAAAAATAATGGGTTAAGCCGTGGCCTTAGCAAAACTCACTGAGAAAACCCCGTTTGGAAAACTGACTAATGCGTGTTTGTGTTTGGATTGTGCTTCCTGTCAGTCACAAGTATCTGAATACTTCTCACAAAACAGTAATATTTACTTTTCGTTATTTGCCAACAATTTAAGTCCTGCACTTCAGAGTACCAAGAGCTAAATGTTAAACTCCTGAAACCATGAGCAATAATCCAGGAAAGCTTTACGCAGAACCTGGAGAGAGAGAGACAGCGTGTTCCCATTTCTCTCTCTCTCTCCCTCTCTCTCTCTCTCTCTCTCTCTCTCTCTCTCGCTCTCTCGCTCTTAATCTCCACCCTGCTGCTGCTGCTGCTGTGTGATGAGTTTTTCATGAAGTCAACATCAAAAGCGTGGAAGCACCCACTCTCTTTCCCACTCTGAATGTGTGTGTGTGTGTGTGTGTGATGGAGAACAGGAGCAAGCCAGCTTGTGATCTCTGGCGTGTGGGTGGAAGTTGTGCTGAGTTCTGAGATCCATTTGTTGGTGTTGAATCCACCGACACGCTGTCCGTCTGGTCAGAGACGCCCAAAAAACCGGAAACCCCGCCCCCTTTTCAACCAATTCAGAGTTATTATTTTTATAATTATTACTTATTACTAATTCCACTTTATTGGTTCACATGAGCAGTGTGTACGGTCCATCCATGCCATTCGCTGTGTGTGTGTGTGTGTGTAAATGTTCTTCCCACTGCTCAGTCACCCTTCAAAGTAGATTTTATGCACACAAAGTCCGTAAGCAGACGTGCGCTAAAGCATTAAGCGGTCCGCCTCGGGAAAGAACGCCTGTCAACATGCCAGGATCACAGATTCTGCTCTCTCTCTGTCTGTCTCTCACACACACGCACACACACACTGCTCGGGGATATTAAAGACATGCAACTTGCCAAGTCAGCATGAAGTCATCTGCATATTGAAATTATACTAAGTGCTTAGAAGGCTTGATGTTTGCGTCATCATAAATTCTTTTTAAAACATAATTCCTGAAGTCTGGGCTTCTTTCTTGCTGCTAAATCGGTTAATGAAACCCAGCTGGTCCTGCATTAGATTAGCTTATGTAGTCAAACGAGAAAAACATTTTGCCATGCCAACTTCTGACTATAAAGTAAACCTGTGTTATGATGTCTGGCATGGCGCGCTGGCATTGTTGTCTCGCTGAATAATCACACAACAGCGTTTCAGAGTCTGAAACCAAACAGTCTGTAGTGCACAAAAGGACATCATCCTGGTTTTTTTTTCCTCTCGAGCTTGTGCTACACTTACAATCACGTCGCGCACCCACGCTCCCGTTCGCAAAAAAAAGAAAAAGAAAAAAAAAACTTCCCCAGGCTGGCTCTTGTTGCCTAGGCAACGCATAAGCATTCCGTCAAAGTCGTTCCCGGATCCCCCGCTAATTTTCCTGCTAACGAATTAGAGAATCGATACAGACAGCAGAACACACTCCACTAAAAAACCTTTCTCAGTCCAGGAGATGAGTGTAGGGGGTGAGAAAGCGACAGAGAAAGAGATGAAGCAAGGCGAGGAGGGATAGATGATGCAGAATAAATAAAGAAGGAATAAAAAAAAGTTCAATCAACAGTGTGACGACTGTTAGGACGTATGGATTCGTAGACACGGACGAATCTCTTTTCCCCAGCGTCGTGTAAGTGAGGACCCTTCCGATAAATCGGTGGACTGCTCATTTTGCTCCGGAAGAAAGGAAAGAGGCGGAAAAAGTGGAGTGTGGAAATTCTCCAACAAACGTAACAACACTGTCGAAGAGTTCATTCTGACTTCCACCAAGGACAAATATGGCTGCGCTCTAACCCTTCATTCACACTAGCAAGTGACAAGTCGCTTGGAATTCTCTAGTTCCCATGCTAAACACTAGCAGCTATATCCAGCTTCATAATTAAATCATTACACAAATTAAATAGTTGTTTGATTTCCATGCCGTTACGTGCTTGGCTTTGTTCTAGCTTCGTTCTCAGATTAGATTAGCAAAGCGAGCTAACGCTACTAGCTACATACACTCACCAGAGGCACCAACCATCTCCTTCCAAGCTTCTTCATGATGTTTTTATACACGTTTAATGAGAGGTTGGATATGATGGGATAAGGTGAGACCACACTCATAAGGGTTTTTTTTGTATTATTTTTGCAGGAACTAATTGCAGGTAGGAACTAAAGTTGTGAGTGGGGAACTGAAGAAACGTCGGACCACACGCGCCATAGGTTCGGTCCAAGGAATCATTCGAACCAATCATTTCTGTTTGTTGTTTTATACCATTGTTGCATCATACCTCTTTTGCATAGAATGGAGGAAATCTCATTTCAAATGTCGCTGTCACTGGAAACTTGGCTCTGTGCCGTGCATGTACGTAGAAAATGAACAGTCGCCTCTCGCTTTGTCGCTTGCTAGTGGGAACGTAGGGTTCGAATTTCGCAGGTTGAACTGAGACAGCCACAGGGATCAGTGTTACAGCGGAAAATGTTGGCAGCAGTTATTTGAGTCACGGTGTAGTTGTGTGGGATGGAGATGGAAAAGCGATGCTGTTTGTATATTTTTCATGACCCTGAGGGTTTTTTATGAGCGCTGTCATTGCCAATTCAGACAACAAGGCTGAGCTTTCAGCACTCCGGATGATTACATAAGAGGCTCGGTCATTTTGTGATGGGCTCTGTACACACTGGGCTGCAGTAATATGCACCGTACGGTCAGTTCTGTCTGAGATGTTTACTGTCACTACAAGGGAAATGATCATGGTGTTGAAATTGGCATTCGAGGCATATGTGACATGTTACTTGGCAGAGTATGTGGAAAATAGTGGAGACTTGCTGGATTTGACTGTTATTGTACAGTGGTCAAAGATCTCACGACTCAAAAAGAGTGGAGCCAAGACCTATTGAGGATAAGGAGTGGGCAATATGACAAAAATATCATATCACGATACTTGACGCCTAATCAGTTGCTTCTAATCAGAGCATCTAACTGTTGTGTATTGTGACAATTTATCACAATGTCATTATTATAATGTCAGATAAGGTTGTTGTGAGCATGTGCCTTACGTTGTTGTTATATCAGGTCTGTATCTGTCACTATTTTGAATATGATTGGGACTTTTAATAAAACTTGTATTTTTTTATACCCTAGTCTTCCAGTCTTGAAAATAAATTCAGTAAAATGGCGGTCTCCAAAGATGAAGAAAGGTTGGGAATTGGTGTTGAAGCTAAGCTTGAGATCAAATTGATGAAAAAATATTTATATTTAATTCAACAGTATTCCTCTCACCATCTGTACATCTGTACAAGCAGCATGTTGGGATATTTTCTCGACTGGGAAGTCAGTTAAATGCAACAATATTAGGTTAATGATATATTCGGTATATTTGGAGATACCATCCTTATTCATTGGTCTTCGTGTGCTCAGCTGTTTCATTCACATCGCCAGGCTTGTCATTTCCTGTTCATGACTGGTTGCTATATTTGTAGAATCATGATCTAGTATTTATAGAAGAGAAAGAGAGCTACGGAAATAATGGTCTGCATTATAAATGTGTGTATTTCTGCTGTTTCCTGCTGCTTTAATGCAATGTCTAATTAAGCAGTCACACCGCTGCCTTTTTCTGTGGCAGAAACCACAACAAAAACATGCACAATTTTTCGTGAATGTAGTTTTTTGTCTTGGTTTAATCAGAGGGTTTAATTCGCAGCACAGCTGGCATAATTCCTGCCAAGATGGAGGTGGTTGAGTCTATCTGCTAAACCCCTTTCCTAAAGGTTAATGCATCCGTTACGCCTACAATAGTACTGTCTAAACAAAGACAAAGAGGTGCCTGTGAGCAAGGATACAGCATCTCACTCATCTCAATGTATGCTCTTTGTTTGTTTTTCCAGGCCTGTGTGTTGTCGTAGCGATGATTGCGACTGGGGGCGTGATCACGGGCCTTGCAGCCCTGAAGAGGCAAGACTCTGCCCGTTCCCAGCATCACCTGCCCATCCAGTCCCCTGTCCCTCCTCCCGAGAAGAAACGTCTGAAAAGAAAACCCCGCACGGATATCGTCGTGGTGCGTGGAAAAATCCGCCTGTATTCCGCCTCTGGTTTCTTTCTAGTCCTTGGAGTCCTGATTTTGATGGTTGGTATTGCCATGGCTGTAATGGGGTACTGGCCTCACAAGGACCACCAGAGGACACCCGAGAGCAAACACTCGGGGAACGACACGCAGGCGGCAGCGGCGCAGGAGCAGGTGGGAAAGGTGGCGCAGTTCTTTGAGCAGCACTTGCACTCAGAGAAAATGAAGATGCTCGGACCATTTACAATGGGCATTGGGATATTTATCTTCATCTGCGCGAATGCTATCTTACACGAGAACAGGGACCGAGAAACAAAGGTCATCCACATGAGGGACATGTACTCAACTGTCATAGACATCCACAGCCTGAGATTACAAGAGCAGAAGTGTATGAATGGGGCCTACACAGGTCCCTATGTTGACCATGAGATCCGCTCTTTTGGTCAGGACAGTCAGTACACCTCGCGGCTAGCCGCTAACACACTGCTGACATTTTCCGGATTGGGCGGTGATGTACGACTGTCCCGCCGCACAAGCTCAGCTGAAGATGAGGAAGGTCTAATGAGCGAAGTAGGCTCGAGCTTGCTGTCGCCTGGATATAGGGAACATTCCGGATCGATATTCGGGTTCCAACCAGAAGGGATGCGTCACTGGGAAGACAAGCGTAATGATCTGAAGAAATGCCAGACGCGCTCCATTGTATCTTCCTCCATTAGCGCCTTCACGCTTCCTGTCATCAAACTCAACAACTGCGTGATCGACGAGCCTGACATTGACAACATAACTGAGGACTCTGAGCAGCTACGAGACAGATCAAGACCTTCGTCCATGGATTCCTTAACCGTACCTATTCCAGATATCTCGAAAGCCTTCAAGCCTCCCAGTACAACGTTGCTCCGGAGTAACTCTACAGTTACAGAATCCCCAGCGTATGCATCAGCATCTGCTTCACCATCCTCCCTGTCCCCTGGATCCACCAGTGGCCGATTCCTGTCTCCTGGAGCAGACCGGAAAGACTTTGGCTCTAACAATTCTCTCCACATGCTGTCGGCTCACTCCAAGTCTCTGGACCTGGAACGAGGTCCCACCATGCTGACCGTACAACCAGAACAGCGCAAGCACCCCAGCTGGCCCAGGCTGGATCGCAGCAACAGCAAAGGCTACACCAAACTGGAGAATAAAGAAGACCCGATGGACAGGCTGCTGGTGCCCCCAGTGGCTGTTAAGCGGGATTACACCAAAAAAGAGAAACTACTCATGATCTCAAGGTCACACAACAATCTGAGTTTTGAGCATGATGAGTTTATGAGCAGCACTCTGAAAAGAGGGACGTCTGAGACCAGATTTTAAGGGACACCTCGTGCACACATCCTCATCCCTCTGCAATATATATGTAATGACTTTTTGTTGTTTTGCCATTGTTGAAGTGGTTGTGAATTTCAGAAACACAAGTCCCATGGACTGCAAGCTCAGGTGGATATTCTGATAGACAGAGCATTTCTAAAACAAAGTGTGTGGATTTTTAACCCCGGAAACAAGAACTCACAGGCGAACCTCTGTAAATAGACCGTGATGTAATAGCTGTGTCATTTGTTAAATTTGTTAAATGCATTTTAGTACGTTTCTGTATTTGATCAACGTTGATACAGGACCTGTTGTTAGTTGTGTGTAGAGAGTGTGTGCATTGTTGTACCAGAGATGGACAATTATTTTGCTATGAGGTTTTAAATAATTTATTGTTCAAAAACAACAACAAAAAACACACATGGCTATTTTTGAACAAGAGTCTTCAATGTATTATTTATCTGTTTCTCAGAATAAAAGTAAACTTTTCACACAACACAGTGTTTTATATGTTTTACAGTCGACGCCATCATAAAAGCGCTTCAAATCTTGCCTGGAGAATTCTAGCAAATGTCATATCCTCCTTGGTGGTCTTGCCAGAAAAATCAGAAAAATTCATGGAGTCAAAAACTCATGTTCTTCACCACACATACAGCTTCAGCAAAGCTAATCAGGAGTTCTTAAAGGTCTCGGACCACTCGTTAGTTCACACGTTACACTTCACACATTTACTACCTGTCAGAGGTAAAGCTGTAACTTTAGGTTTTCCGACATCTTCAGGACAGAGGAGTTTACACTTCTTTGTGGTTTTTCGGTAAAATATACTAACTTTTTTAGCTAACTTGTTTCACGGACGTTCCGCAACATGAAATGTCAGTATAAATGGATAAAAAGTATGATGTGGTGTTGTTTAATACATAAAAAAAAATTATCAGCAAATTGCTGTGGTGTAAAAGGAATAAAAGTGTTTTATTCCTTACATACAGCCAGCACAGGCCATCTTAACCAGCTTGCATAATGGGACATAACAAGTAGGTTATCTTGTACCTATTTCACGTAGAAGTTATATAAATGGTTAGATTTTCTGTTGATTTTTAGATATGTAAGACTACATTAAGATTTTTGAGGAGGCTGTTCTTACTATATATCTAAATCCTTAAAATTTACGTGTGACTTATACACTGCTGCCTTCAATGTGATTTTCTTGTTTGCTGATTGATTTCTATGCTAACTACTGGAAGTTCAGCATTAGCTATTAACAGGAATAATGTGCTAATCCTGACCCTTGGGTAAAAGTGAATAGTGTATAAAGTGGTAAAGCGGTAAACTGTTCTTCATCCACTAGTAACAAAGCACAGATTTGAAATAGCTGCTACGTTTGTTCATGATTTGCTTTACTTTCTGGGTTACTAGGAAATCTTTATTGGGCAATTAGTCTTAACCTAGATGTCAAAACACCAGTTAATCAGAGTAGTTTATTCGTTTTAAGTTGTTTAGTAAATCATTCCCTTATAAGTGAGTAAAGGCTAACACAATCCTCCCTCCTCCCTCTCTCCGTCTCTCGAGTTCTGTGACACAGCTGAGAAAACTTTCTGCCTCTTGGCAAGAAAGTGAACAGCTTTCCCGTGTTTATCATCATCGGCTGCTCTGGGAGGACCAACACGATCGCTGCCAAACTCCTCTCCCAACGAGAGACTTTCACCATTTGCAGATGAACGGCCTATCCGAAAACAGTCCACACACAAGTCGTCATGGTGTCTATGGGAATAAAGGAATGCACAGTACAGCAACAGAACAGAAAAAAGAGCCTGAAGATTCAAAAGTCTCATCTCCTTATTAGAAAGAATTATACATGGGCTGTATGAATAAAAAAGGATGGTGTTTGGTTTATATAACGCTCCAGCGACATTCCTAAAGTTCCAAAACAATAATTCTGTAATGAAAGGCTAAGTGCATTTTAAATAACTCCAGCTGCTCTAAAAATGAGCACTCGTCCCTCTCGTGCTGATATTAAAACCCTGGCACTTCAGTGGTCAGGGTGTGAACTGAAGAGTCCAGCTCCAGCCCCAAGTCGCTGGAATAAGACGGACTCTTCAGTCAGCATCTGTAAATTGCTTTGGGTGACAAGGTTCATCCTCAGCTGCTGCGCAAAATAATAATAATAATATAAAAAAAACCCTGCAGAATATCTCACTCGATGCTCTACAAGACGCACGATTTATTATACCCAACATATCTAATCTCTTAGTCGAGAGAGTCACTGTGATGCACAGTTCTCAGAGTTTTATGGTCAATAAAGGAAGTACTAACAAAATTTTACAATGAATATGGGACGTGTTAGTTAGTGCAGTGCTGCAAATGCTCTACGTATTACATCCCACGTTATAAATCACACAGGGTTTAAAAGGTTAATAAGATTCCATCCACAGCAGCGAAATGCACATGATTAATGCATCATGATTCATAATTAGAACAATAACAACCTATAAATATACCCAAGACTGTGCTTCAGGAGAGAATTTATTTCCTGTTTGTGAAGAGAATTCTTGAATACTGACTCTAATCGCTGTTATAGAGCTTTACTGATCTCGAAACCTAATTAAAAAGTTAACAAATCTTCCAAATATGATTGTAGGATAATCTCATTTTGAGAAAATAAACAGTCTGTAATTCTTTCAAATGTAATTGTTTTTGGGGTTTCTCCTACAATTTTTTTTACACAGTTCTGTATCTTGTCCATGATCCTGGATTTTGGTTCCTGAGATGTTCAGGACCACCCTGAACTGCCTTCAAAGCTCTGGAGAAACTCACTGTAATGCTTCATTTCATCTGCAGACTGCTCAGCTTCTCAGAAAAGTGCTGGCTTAACACATGTGAAGCCCTGGTTTTAATGCTTCAGCCAACTTTGCAAGGTTCTATGTAGAACCCTAGAACAGGGTTCCAAGTCAGAGCCTTTAAGAAATAACCCCTGAGCATCCATAGAATTTCTTCTCCACAGAAAGTCATCTCTTCGCAAAGATACTTGCGAAGCCGGTTAGCAGAAAACGAGTAACAAATCACAGAGTAAGAACGTTAAGATGTTCACGAGTCATGCTGTAACATGTAAGGAATAAAACACTGTGTGTGGTGCTGCTGTAGGAAAATAATCAACACTAGGGTGGTGTGTAGAAGTGTAGTTACTGTTCCCACCCTGAAGATGATTATTTTCCTATTACTGCATGTCCCCAAGTGGTTTATTCTTCTTATCTCCATGTATACTTGCTTTCATGATGTGCTAGATCTAATAAATGATACAATGGGACAATTAACAAGTTTTTCTGTTCAGTATTTTTGCTGTAATACAGTATATGGCCAAAGGTTTGTGGAAACCTGACCATCAGGCTCAATTTGAATAATTATTTTAACAACATGTAATTATGTTTTTATTTTTACTTTATTTTACTTTCTACGGTTACTCATTTTTAACTTTATGTAAATCTTCTTTTATATGTTTTATCCTCCTCATTTCATTCCTTTTCGGTGTTCTGTGAAGTGATCTGGATGCTTGTGGTTTTATTTCACCATCGCTCATTCATTTCACCATCGGAGCACCAGAAGCTCACCATGGCAACAGCAGGACTCCTGCCACTCACCTACCTGACGTCAAAGACAGTGCTCTGCAGGACGCCCGCTCTAAAGGACATCATTAGAGACACCATGCAGGAACAAGTCGAGGACAAACCCTGAAGTGCGTCAGCACCTTGCCTTCCTGATATCTCTCCCTGATTCCTGCCTCTAACCACTTCCTCTATTTTTAATGTCATTTTATCGACCCGGATACTGAGTGGCTTTAATAATGTCTCTTCCTGGCCATGACAAAAATCTTTTAATGCACTGTTCACATGAGCTTAGGATAACAAGGCTCCGGTCTGACGTTCAGCTAAAAACAATTCTGCATAAAGTTCTCTACGTTCTAATAAATACATCTTCATTATCTCATCCAGCATTAGGGCCAGTGTGGAGCTGCTACTGATCTTATTGAGTGACCTTTTTATCTTTAGACCTTTTAAGCTGCTTGTGACCTCTCAGTTTTTTGTCCAGCAATGAAAGACATGGGCTTGTGGTAAATAAATACACATTCTGGAAATATTCCACTCAAACCTGCCAAAACAACATGTTTCTAAACGCAAGTTCTTTTCAGAATGCTGTATAATCTAATCAGCGATTTCACGTTACTTCAAACTGTGCCAAAAAAATCTATTCTGCAGCCTTTAATATTTAAAATGAAATAAATATACATATATAAATGTGTCTTTTGTTTTTTTTAATTGATTTGTCCTTTTTTTTTCATCATCCTGTTGAGCCTGATGTCTCTCAGTCTCAGTTTCAATCTACCAAAAAAAGTTTCTGATGTTCTTAGTTCTCATGTGTGTATGTTGATAAAGGACAATCAGTGATTAATTACCAAGTGCACTCATGGCACATTTACATTTAGCCACGCCCACAAAGCTCCACAAAGCTCCACAAAGCTCCATCAATTCTTGTTTTGAACTCATCACTGATTATACGATTTGAAGCCGATCAGTTAAGGTTCAAATTTACACAATTAATTGATTGGATTTTCATGAATTTCTAGTGTAAATGTTTCTGCATAAAAACAGTTTACGAATAAATGCGCAAATGGGCACCGCGCATGGAAAAAGAAGATTCTACAACGTTTTCTGGTAAATCTGTTTTGTTTGATAAAATCTCACGTCTCAAGTTCATGTAATCTTGTGGAGAAAAAATATGCAAAGTGAATCGCTGTATTCATTTATCACTTTTCCCTACTATTATGCAGGAACTTTGCGTAATATGAAAATTGGCGTAGAAAAAGGAGCTACAGGAGTTTAATGATTTAATGACGCAGCAGCGTATTCTGCTCCGAAGTGAATTTTTTGGTAATCAAAAAAAACCTCTGTTTCTGGAATATTAGCTCCATTATTCAGGTGACCACTCGAGCCTGTTTATGTGCAAGTGTAAAACTAGCGTACAGTAAAAATGTGACCTGGAAAAGCTTTTGAAAAAGTGTTATAACACGCTGTCCTCAGTCAGAGAGCTTTTAAAAGCAGTGAAGTGACTGGAGTCAGGGGTCTGTGGGTGGTGGGTGCTATGTTAATTATCATCATTTTTGTTATTTTGTTTTGCAAAAGCATGCTAATGGTGTTAGTGTGATTAAATGATGATGTTTTTGCACAGAGAGTCACTACATCGCCTTTCCAAAGGGTAAGTCCATGATTGCTGTGCCTTTTAGCGCTCATAACCCAGGTTTTTTTTACAAAAGTTTTCAACACTGAATCTAAGAAAGCATATAATTTAATCATTCAAAATAACTTAATACATTTCTTAACAATCTTAACATATTTCAAGTTTCACATCTCAGGGGTTTATTTTATACGAGGTTTCTCTGCATGAAGGACATTCTAATGGGTTACTTAAAAATATATATTTTAATTAACAATTTACTTCTAATCAGTAATGTGGGAATCCTGGTTGTACTTTAAAAGTGACTTTCTTCTTCTCAGGATCTTCAAAAAAAACATTCAGGTTGTTGAACATGTGACTTGTGGAATGTTCCAAGTATTTCATAAGGGTGAGTGTGTTCAGGTAACAGAATTGAAAGTATTTCATAATTTATAATTTACGATTCACACTTTAAGGCACAAAAACATTTTTCGAAAGTGTTTTAATGATTATATTTCAAGGTAAAGTGTAGATATGGTGAGCTGCGACTGTAGATTTTGTAGGTTTTTTAATGTTTTAAGAGATTTATGTGAAATATAAACATAAGTTGTGTAAGTTGCTGTGTTTAAAATGCAGTTTGTTTGTTTGTTTTTGCTTGAAAATTCATTCACAGTGTGTCTGGTTGAGAGTAGAGGTGTGCGTCAGGACCGAAATCCTACAGGACGAAACAAAGAAGGCAGAAGATTTTCACATTCATACGTTCATACTGCATACTCACAGAACAAAGATGGTATTTATTTATGAATAGGAGGTGCACAATTCTTTTTTTTTGTCTCGTGTAGCTGGACCGAAACAGCACTCCGCTTTGACTAGCAGCAGCACTGCGTCTCAGCTTCGTAGTAGATTCTGATAGCATATTCACGAACATCTTTCTGGACTGCAACAAACGCAAAACCTAAAGTAAAGCTGATAAATATTATTATTAGGCGGCTTTAGTTATCAGCTATTTTCTAGCGCTGTTCTTTCGATTTGGGAAAAAAAACAGTTGTATTGAAACTCGGGTGATGTAGCTGAGGTTGAGGAACTGTAGAATTTCAGGAATTACGTTCTTCAGTTGTTGTTTTTTTTTAAAATTTATGAATGAAAAATGACTTCTTATTCCCAGCAGCCCTGTTTTTCTTTTCAGGCACATTCACATAAAAATCCCTTCCAGTTTAGACCACGCCCACTTCTGGTTTAAATGTCAATTCAGATATGAATATTTTGAGCTTTAAACAGATGCAGATGTTGCGTTACACGCCTAATGTGTACGGTATAGCGCACATGTCTGAAGCATGAACGAGCTCCATTACTGCTAGAACGGCTAACAGGGAAATGACTCTATAAATAAGGCTTTCAGTTTGCCGAGGCGACAAAACAATTAATCGCCTCATTTGACTCTTTTCTATTTCCGCCGTCTCTCATTGTGACTAAGTGGAAATTCATATCTGTTAATTTCCTCATATGAAACTCGAACCCCAGCCCCATAGGGCTTTCCTCACTTTTAGAGAACCAATTCAGCTCATGAAGAGGGTTGATAATTAGCCAAAGAGTTTAGTCAGCTGTCATGGCACACGGCTCTCCAGGGACCTGGACTTTGATGGTCTTGCTTTAATTACTTCAGTCTATGCAACAGCATCAAGGGCGTCTAAACGTGCTCGGGCAGATCCACGCTACAGCGCAGTTTTAATGCTGACCTCGGCTAATCAAGGTCTTTTAGATACATTGACTAGCTTCAACTTCTGCCACATTAAAGGCTTACACATATTTCCTTTTTTAATTGAGAAATGAGCACAAAAACACTTTCCCTCAAATTATCCAATTATCCTTTACGCTAAGTTAAACTTTCAACCTTATTTAAAGGTGCTCAATGTGATTTATTTTAATAATGAATTTGTGTTACAAAAAAAATCAATCAGTGTTAGCAATTCGAGTTTCCTACATAAATCCTTCAATTGCAAGTTTTCCTGAAACTCAGTATTCAGAATTTAATGTCATATCACTAATAATGTAAATACAAACGCTAAATGTATGATAAGAGTTATTATTTAAGAATACTGCATCTTATTTTTAAACTGGCATCAAGTCATTATTTTTTATAAAATAGTTAACACACAGTGTTGATTGTCACTTATAATTCTGGATTTTGATTGGTCAGAAGGTGTTGATTAGTTTTCTATAAAAGTAGTGCAGCTGCAAAACATGGGTTTATATTAATGCGCTCGTTCTAATACGTTATCGTTTCTATGGTAACGGCTCATTCACAGGGACGTGTACGGCGGACGCTTCATTAATAATAAACGGATTAAAAATGTGTGATTGTAGATATGGTGAAGTTTTCTATAAAGAGATGTTTATTTAACGTTAATGGAAGGAGTCTCCAGTGTCAGAGGTAAAGCTGTACCTTTAAGTTTTCCGACATCTTCAGGACGGAGGAGTTTACGCGTCACGGTTTCTCAGTAACACGACAACCTGCGTTTTTTTTATTATTATTATTATCTTTAAGAGAAAGTGAGGAAATGACTGTTTATAGCTGCTCTGCTATAACGTAACTCAAACATGGATGTTCAACAACAGTAAATGTAACTATAAATGGATGAAAGTTATGACGTGATGTTCTTTAATAAGTAAAAAAACTGTAATTGTTAGCAAATTGCTGTGGTGTCACAGGAACAACACGCTTTGCAACGTGAAAATAATGAACATTGGGGTGGTAACAGTACATCAGTTTGATTATTTTTTATTTTTATGTCATGTTTAACCTCTCTGTGTACAGAGTTATCATTCCTATTCTCTCTGTGTCAGTAAGAAAACCCTTGTTTTGGACTGAGTTGTTCCCAAAGGTGTAATTAATGACCCTCAAAGGTACGATAGTGCTCCTGAGGGGCTAATTATAAATCCTAATAATGTTCCCTCTGCAGTTTTATTCCTCTGGATAAAGGACTAAAGGACAACGCAAGGTGGCTGTCCTCTGAATTACTGATCAGAAGCTTATGAGTTAAAATCCCGACATTACCATGTGACCTCTATTGGGTTCTTTACCCAGCATTCAGCATATTACATGATATATAGAGTTAGCTAGCCAAAGGCCTGAGTAAAAGGAAGGTATTAAGCTTATTTTTGAAACAGATCGGAGAGTACAGTTCTTGGACGCTAGTATATGTTTGGACTGGACCTGAAGGCTGCGATGTTCCTGGATCAGATGTTATTGGGATTGCTCTTTGCGAAACTGCTGTAAAAGCTTCTTTCAGGTGTTGAAGTGACTGAACACCGGCTAACGCTTCATCTTTCACTGACTTGCCAGATCTGTTGTAAGCAGGTGGAGGCTGAGGCTTATTCCTCTTTGTGTGTGTGTGTGTGTGTGTGTGTGTAAAATTCCCAGTGTGGAGCACTTTAGGCTTTGACGAGATGTCAGCACAAGTCGAGTTCATCAGAAGAGCTGCTGGGTGTCGGAACAGGATCAATTCACAACAGCGGCTTCTGCGTGTTCCAGCTAAAAATATCTGCTTTTTTTGCTTTTAGTGAGATCACAGAGAGAGAGAGAGAGAGAGAGAGAGAGAGAGTCTGTCGCAAAGAAGAGAAATTTCATGTACATGTAGCATGTAAGATCTGATCAGTTTGATGGGTTCATTTGATGAATTTTAAGGTGAGACACTATGGATGAACTGGGTAACTGTTTTTAAACGATAAATATCACAATTAATCTTCTCCAGCTGATTCCTGATATTCTTACAATTATTTAATTATTTTTTTGTATTGGAACTTTTTCCAAAAAATGTATTTTTATTATGCAAGTGGCATCTTGTCTAATTCAATTTGCATGCTTAATAAAACAACGAAAAGAAAATCTAATCCTTTAATGTTGTTATTACAGAAAAGGTTGTTGGGAAATCATTTAGTTTACTGGTTAATTAAGAGGAATGAAAAATATATTTTATGCTATTTTTCCAAATAAAATCAAATGAAAGTCCATCAATAATCAACATTTTGGGAATTTAGATTTTTGGGAAAATGTGCTTTTAATTAAACAATAATAGAGAAATGATTTTCCAACAAATTTTTAATTAAATGTCCACAAAAATCCATGAATGCAGATCATCTACAAACCTTTTTAAAGATTTTGGTTTCTGAATATAGAAAAAAGGAAAACAGTTTTAAAAATACAATGTGCTTTAATGTGTTTCCACATTGAGGTGTGGTTCATAAGGTTTATAGAGGAAATTGATGTGTGTATCATAATAACACTTAAATTGACATATACAGTATATCAGGAAACAAGCTTTTCAGGGCTTTACGTATGACATGGCGTGATGGTGAAGTGGGCGGGGCTTGAAGGCGCCTTCGGAGTGGCTACGTTTCAAATAATGCAGTGGTCACGAGTGGACAAAACAAACACTTCTCAGGTGAGTTATTTATATTTATATTATATTTTTCTTGCTATTGTTTAAGAGAAGACATGTTATAGATGCAATTTATCAAAAAATGTGACTAAAATGATCCTTTCTACCTGTAGCGCCTCGCCTTAATACATCTTATGGATGATAAATGATACAAGTGTCAGAGTACAAACAATTAATAAGACAGGATTGGACCAAAAACAGCAATAAAATATTCCCAGCTTTCTTAAAGTGCATAAGAACAAAAAACAGAGACTCTGAGCTGCTCAATCAGCCTCTCGCTGATAAAGTAGTCCAGAGCAAAGCTGACAGACACAAAGCCTCTTGGGAAATTAGCTGCTGTTTGACTAGAGGTCAATAGGAATTCTTCAAAACATTCAGGTAGCTCTCAGTTATCATCGATTTAACGTGACAATGCAACAAACTCATTCATTCTGACTAGGGACGTAAGCGAGGACGAAGATATTATTTGGAATGAACAGATTGCGTGTTCTGAGCTGATACAAACACGGATAAAGTTTGTTTTTGTCTTCATATAAACAGATTTGTTATTTAACAAAGAAAAAAAATATGGTGGCGTTTTCTGTCAGGCGGCATTTATTTCACATTTATGGAAGGAGTCTCCAGTGTCAGTGCGTTGGTTTAACTTTGTTGTCAGGTTAAATTCATGATTTCCTTGGAGGGAGAACAGAAGAATGATTGTGTTAACAGGCAAAACGCTGCCGTCTTATTTCATATTACAGAATGACAAAATGACATCCTACTGATGTTTTCTCCATATCATATTCATCAAGTGAAGCTGTGTGTGTGTGTGTGTCATATCATTAAGACTGATGCTCATAATAACTGCAGTTTAGTCAACAGGAAGGATCTCATCATGCTCTGCCAGGCACAAAAAGCCCACATGTTTATTGAGAAGTGACAGTAAAAGCTTTCCTCGTGTCCTTATTGGGATGTGTGACACACACACACACACACCATCAGCAAAGTAAATTAATGCACTATGTTCATCGAGACCTGTAGAAATGGTTTCTGTGGGTGTTCTTTTATAACTGGTGATTTTTGAATCACACACACACGCACACACACACACACACACACACACACACACATAAACCCGTTCATCGTTGCCTCACTCAGGACGCCATTAAAGCAGAGTGTGACAGTTCATTTAGACGTGACTGGAAGCCAACAAGCAGCTAACAACAGCCCCAGTCCAAAAAGATAAATCACACTGCTCAGAACCAGCCTGTGGCTCTGTGGGGCCTTGGGCAAGAATTTAATAACGTGATCCTCTGACAAGTTTCTACCCCAAAACCAGCAAAATCTCTAAAAATACACACAATCAGTGCAAACACAAGGAGCTGTTTACGTTTTTATTAGTTTGTAAGTCGGGAACAGTTGTAACAGTTACATTAACCTAAATATTGCACTAGCAATCGCATTAGCAAGGTTATTAAAAAGAAATCATCACAGTCTACACCTTAATCTGGTTTTACTCTGCGTGAGAGGATTATTCCTCGTACGAGATCTCAAAAAACTTTCGTCCGAATTCTATAATGTGTTATAGCATGTGTTCTCCATGTCAGATTATATGATGAAGCTCCTCTAACGATAGACCTGTGATTAAAGAAAATCCAGGAATCAACTTGTGGAGAGAAACGTCCTTCAAAGTGAGCTTAAGGTCATTTTTTATTTATTTTTGTCCATGAGCATTTTTTTTATTTGTTTTTATCGCTATCACCTCTAACGTGTTTGTAGCTGTTCCGTGAGTCTGCCGTCCTCCTATTGGTGGATTTTAGACGAGCATCGTAGCAGCGCTCACACTCTGACATTTTAATTTCTCACACTAGCTGCGTTTACATGGACACTAATAATCCGATCGTAATTGGACTAGAAGCACAATCAGATTTAAAAAGTCACATGTAAACACGTCAATCGGAATGAATTGGCTAAAACCGATTAAAATTTCATTCGGATCGTAAGGGGTGGTTTAAACCTTTTCTAATCTGATGGAGAGGACATGTAAACACTTCATCGGTTTGAAAGTGAAACCAGATAGTTCTGCGCATGTGCAATGACGTACAAATCACGTACAAATCACGTAATGACGTATGATGCTCCTCGTCTGTGAAGTGGTGCAAGACGACGTTGTCCCACCAGTCCTTGCTTCGGACCCTCATCCACAGACGCCTTGTTCTGGGCTCGGGGAAGGGGCATTTTAATTGCTTGATAAATACACGCAGTACCGCACAAAACAGCACGCGCTCGTCGTCTTCTAATTAGCAGCTGAAATAGGCAAATGTTAAGTCTGCTTTTTAAAACAAAAAAAAGAAGCAATGGCAAGAGAGTGGCTGCTAGTATCTGCATGTTGGAACGGTGGGAAACGTGTATTCGTGCACTGTGCGCATGTCAGAAGATCAAATCCGATTCTGTCATGTAAACACGCATATCAACCCGATTACTTTATTCAGCGTTCTTGTAAACACTGCGATCGGATTAATCAATCTGATTGATTTCATTCCGATTGAAACAAAAAGTGTCCATGTAAACGTGACTACTGATAGAACTCTCGCAAAAGCACTAACGGTGAACGAAACATTACGTGTTGTAAGACTGCAGATCTCAATTCACAAACAATTCATTTACAGCATGCGATTGTTTTCACGCTTGTTTTACAGCGTAAAGCTGACTTCGGCTCCGAGCCACAATGTGTATTTATAAGGTGAAAAATGTAACCATTTCATTTAGAAGGCATCACTAGGAAAAAAACTATTTCAGCAAACATCACGTCCTTTCCGTTCTTGTAGGTGTAAACGGTAACAGATTACAAATATTAGCAAGCTAGCAAGCACCAAGATAATTGCAGTGGGGACAATGACCTAATCCAGATGTCTCCTCCACCCATTAACCCCATCCTCAGTCCAGAACCAAAGATCACATCATCGTACCTATACCTGCCACACCTGGTTCTGTGGTTGTAGGTTCTAGGTGTTAGGTGATCTTGGTGATGCCTCTGGAAACAGTGTTTAGAGTCTGGAATGTGGTTCTAGCATAGTGATGCCTCCACGGAGACACTCTTTACAGTCATAGTTTGGATTGTGGTTCTCGAATGATGACACCACCAGGATTACTCTGAAGTGTGGAACAGTCATAGTCTGGAAAGGGGTTCTAGAAACCGGTTGTATGTGCTAGGTTCTAGAATGGTGATGCCTTTGAGAACAGTATTTACAGTCTGGAGTGTGGTTCTAGAATGTGGATCTAGAATTGTGATGCTTCCAAGGAAACTGTATTTACAGTCATAATCTGAAAAGTGGTTCTAGAAAGTGGTTGTAGATTCTAGGTTCTACAATGGTGATGCCTTAAGTGAAACACTATTCACAGCTGTAATATGGTTCTAGAATATGGTTCTAGATGCTTCCAGGGAAAACCTCTTTACAGCCATAGTCCTAAATGTGGTTCTTGAATGGAGATGAGTTCAGAGAACTGAAGCAAATGGAAAAAGTATTTACTCTGTAACACCTGCATATCAGTGATCAGTAACACAGTCCTAACTCTCTTTCTGAAACATGTTCCAATAAACACATACTGCTCTCAGATCTACAGTTTGAGTCCAATCCAGTCCTGTCGTTAGGTCTGAGTCTAATCCCCTGCCAGGGTCTGCTGTCTAATCCCCGCTCAACATTAATGTTATTAGAAATACAGATCAGCAGACACACACGGCATTGCTGTGAACACCCCTGTGACACCACTTCCCTCACTAATGAAGCACTTCCTGCTGAACTTGTCATTACTGTCGCCTAGACCTCTGCTGTGCTAGGCTCATTAGCCTCGGCTCAGTCGGAATTTCAGAAGCCCGGGCAGCTCCTGCCAATCTGAAAGAGCTGTGTGTTGGCAGGTGGCATGGAACCGAGCATGCCATTAGAATTAGCCAAATGTGATATATCGCATGTTCTAAGGCAGCTCAGGTTTCACAGAAATATTTTAATATCTGAAAACTGTTCCTGAATGCCGCCATCTCCAGAGTAACCACATCTAGAGGCATCTGAAAATGAGTCTGTAATATCAGTACCTCCAATGAAACCTTCCTACAGCATTCAGAGGATGGTCACGATTTTGGAGGAACCATAATATGAGGTGTTGTCTCGAAAATGGTTCTATTTTGATCTCTACAAAGAAACCGATTTAACGGCCATGGTCGTAAAAAGGTTTATAGAACGTCGTTGCCTCAAGAGTAACAGCATCTACCTGAAGTTATTGTTCTAAAAGGGGTTCTACAATGTCTATACCACTACCACTAATTACTGTATAGTCCACTACAGTCATAGTACTAAAAGTGGTTCTAGAATGGTGAGGCTGGTGAGAGGAACCATATTAACACTCCTTGTCCTGAATATGATGCTATATGATGCCTACTGAGAAATGGTATTGGCCATTGTCATTAAAATGGTTCTAGAATGTCATCAGCTCCAGAGGAACAGTATTTAGAAGCATTGTACTGAAAGAAGCATCCAGGACAACGTTATCTACGTGCATTCTGAAATCAGTTCTAGGCTGCCAGTGTCTAGAACAAATCCAGTTATTGTCCTGAACCACAGTGTTGGAACCAGTCCAGTGGAACAATGTCTACCTAGAGTCATAGTCCTAAAACTGTTTCTAGAATGTTGATACCTCCATAAAAACAGTAATTATATTCATAGTCCTAAAAGTAGCTCTAGAACATCAATGTCTCCAGAGAACAATAACTACATCTGTAGTCCAAAAACTGCTTCTAGAACATCAATGTCTCCAGAGGAACAGTAACTACAGCTGTAGTCCTAAAAGCAGCTCTAGAACAACAATGTCTCCAGAGGAAGAGTGACTACATCTGTAGTCCAAAAACTGCTTCAAGAACATCAATGTTTTCAAAGGAACAATAACTACAGCTGTAGTCCAAAAACTGCTTCTAGAACATCAATGTCTCCAGAGGAAGAGTAACTACAGCTGTAGTCCTAAAACTGCTTCAAGAACATCAATGTCTCCAGAGGAAGAGTGACTACGTCTGTAGTCCTAAAACTGCTTCAAGAACATCAATGTTTCCAGAGGAACAGTAACTACAGGTGTAATCCTAAAAGTAGCTCTAGAACATCAATGTTTCCAGAGGAACAGTAACTACAGTTGTAGTCCTAAAACTGCTTCTAGCATATCAATGCCTGGTAACTGTTTTGAAACTTCGTCTAGAACATTGATGCCTCTAGTGGAACAACATCTATCTTCAGCGATTGCTCTTAAAAAAATGCTCCAAAAATGTTTCTAGTTCTGTGTACTGTGTCCACTTACAGCTGTAGTCCTAAACATGGTTGTAGAATCTCAACACCTCTAGGAGAAAGGTTTCTACCTGCATCTTCTACACAGACAGAAATAACCACACTCATCTGGTCTCCACTGGTCACCATGGCTGGTTCTTTCTGCATATCACCTTTAGCTGATGCTTTAGCCAATCATCACCAGACAGCAGAGAACCCCAGCAGCAGGTAGGAGAACCAATTAGAGCTGTTTGTTTCTTATTTTGTGGAACAACCAGCTCCAGAACTTTTTAACACTTTATAGCACATAATAACATCCAGGTACCTAGAATTAAGCTGAGTCATTCTTGCTATGATGTGCTTCCAAGTATAAATGGTTTTTCATTATGCATGTGATGCTTTGTACAGGTTAGAGTGAGAGGAGAAGGTACAAATTGTTCAGGAACCAATCATTTTAACCTCATAATAGTTCCCTTTTCATAAACCAATCTCCTCTCAGGCTGATGTGCCGGTGGGGAGCTGTAGACAATGGTACGGGAAGAGAAGTGAAAAATTTGTCAAGCCATGCATTTTTCTTGTGAAGAAGGAGAGTGACGTAAGTGCTCCGTTCCCCGCTTGTTCTTTTGATCACCATCATTTATTTCTCTCGAGTGGATCTGAGAATGGCAAAGAGCTCAGCGGTGGGCCAGCCATTATTCTTCAAGCTGAAAAGCTCCAAACGGCCAATTTAAGACATGCAGAATTGCTGAGAGATGTCAGCTAACGGCTCACGACCTGTGGACTACACAGCAAAAGAACATTTGCAAGAAAAAACATAGATGTAATTATATTCTTACATTTCAAACCACATAAAACTTTATAAAATGTATGTGTGGTTTTTTTTTAAAGGAATTGATTTGTAATTGATTGAAAATG
>CM040483.1:1749485-1768431 GCA_022758105.1 Pangasianodon gigas
GCAGATTCCATAAGAGACACTTTTCAGATAAAAACAGAATGAAGGCTGCTGGGTTTCGCTGCAGAAATAAGAAGCGAGTCGACAGTCAAAGTCTCCAGAAGAACTGTGGCTGCTTCTGCAAGATGCTCAGTAACACTTACAGCTCATTTCCTTATAAAACTGCACACACTGCACCTGAGATACTGTTTTATTTTTAAAGCAACGAGTTGTCACATTAAATATCGACTTTGTTTCATTTATTACTGTTTACTGCTCTTTATAGGATTTTTGTAATGTATAAACATTTAATTTCATTATTTTGAAAGCATCTTTGCTCTACAGCATTTCTTTCCATGTGCCTAAGACTTTACACAGTGCTGTATATCTGTCCTGCATTGCACTGGCACCTGATTCAGCTCATTAGCTCATCAGCTGGGAAATCACCAAACACTGTCACACTGAACAAACAGGACCTCAGCTGGGCTTCCCCCTAAATCAGCCCCTGCACGACGTCATGCTCTGCCCGGCAGCGTACAGTACATCAGGTCGCTCACGCAGCTGCTGCTCCAGGAGGAAGACGCACAAAAAACAAGAGCATCCGATTTCAAAAGGCCGCCGGCAATCTGCGCTAGTGTTTCGCCCTGCTCTCTGAGAGGAGAAAGGCTGCATTGTGTCCCGTCACTGATGAAAAACAACGGGTGTGTATAAATAACTCCGGCACTGCAGCGTGCAACTCATCAGCATATTAGCATTCATACCGACACGACAGGCCTTAAATCATGAAATGGTCACTGACTGTTATTCCTCCTCCATGTTTAGCTGAGATTCTTCAGTCAGGAGATTGTATTTTCATTTAAAATGTGTCCAGAGTGAGGGACCTCAGAAGACAGCCGTCTCTGTGCTGCTTTCCAAATGGGACAGACTTTAAGCTGAAGAGCTCAAACGCTGCTCAGACGATAGCTGGCAGCCTGCGTCCACTCGGAACGTGTGAAAGTGACAACATTTTGACATCTCCATGATAAAAATACCATGCATGCTGTATTACTGCCATTTATAACACAGCGCTGTTGAGTTCTGGACTCTGATTGGTCAGAAGGTGCTGATTAATTTTCTATAACAGCAGCTCTGACAGTAGTGCAGGTTTATATTAATGCGCTCGTTCTGATACGTTATCGTTTCTATAGCAACAGCTCATTCACAGGGACTTGTACAGCAGATGATCCACGTAATCACAAACTAATAACAAACGGATTAAAAAGCCCATCTTATTTAATGTATAATGTACAGTATAACTATAATCTTTAGGTATAATGGATAGGAAGTTTTCTGCAAGAAGAACATTTATGGAAGGAGTCTCCAGTGTCAGCACTTTGTAACAGTCAGAGGTAAAGCTGTAACTTTAAGTTAAGGACAGAGGAGTTTGCGCTTGGCAGTTTCTTGGAAATATAACAAGCTGCTTGTTTTTTTTGTCTTATTCACTACGAGAGACAGAAAAAAAGAGTGAAAGAACGACTGTTTATAGCTGCTATAACACAAGTTGAGAACAGGAACTACCTTTTTTGCAGATAAAACATTTAAATGTAAATATACTGTAAATGGATAAGAAGTTTAATTCATTAATGAATAAAACATTATAATCAGCGTTAGCAAATTGCTGTGGTATAAGAGGAATAAAACACTTGGGAACATGCTGTATTGGAAACTAATCCTTCGCACCACCCTGTCGTGGATTATTTTCTTATAACAACACGTCCTGAACTGTTTTATTCCTTACACGGATACGTGACCCTGAGCTGGTTTAAAATGAAAGGCTCGAGGTCATTATATACTCTCAGAAATAGAGGAGCCAAACTAAGCGACATCTTTCGATCTAATTATGTACATTTAAATTATATTTAAAGCTACACTTCATTCACAGTTCTCAGTAACAGATACACAATAAAGCTACAAAACGTGTCCATGATGGTACCACCCCAGCAACAAGGAAAAGTCCAGTTTAGTGCCTGTATTTCTGAGAGTGTAGGTGTACAGTTACTGACTGCAGTCCATCTGCTGCTCTGCCCCAGTGGAATCAGGCCAAGGTTTACTTTAATACACTTAGTAGGTGTTCTACAGCTATTTTTTCCCATGTGTTAATCATCCTCAACCCTTCATCAGTTTGTTCAGTGCCAGTGTCTGAACACAGGACTGCCATTGGCTGGACATATTTTGTTGGTGTATTGTTTCTCAAGCCAGCAGTGACACTGAGGTGTGGTTTAAACCACAACAACAACAACAACAACAATAACAACAACACAGCTGTACCTCAAACACTTGTACCATCATCACACACTCACACAAGGTCCTGCATTGGTCCCTTTCCACCGATGGACTGATACACTTTTCCTTGTCGCTGAAGTGATACCCTTATCATTTGTACCTTCAGTACGTATTAATATGTAATTACATTTTAGTGTAACACTTTAATGGTACACCAGGGTCCCTGGGTCAATCCTGAGCTCGGATTATTGTCCGGATTATTGTGGAATTACGCATACACTCCCTGTGTCCGTGTGGATTTGCTCAGGGTTTTCCGGTTTCCTCCAACCTCCCAAACACATGCCTGTAGGTGGATTGTCAGCACTAATCTGCCCCTGGGTATGAACTAGTGTGAATGTGTGATGAAGTGGTGTCCTGGGGTGTATTTCCGCCTCATGCCCAGTGTTCCCGGGACAGACCCTGGATCCACCTCCATTGTTCCCAGGATAGAGCACTTACTGAAAGTAAGTGAGTGAGTAAGTATATGCACCTTTAAAGGTACAAGGACAAGGAATGGTACAGTTATAGCTACTAAAATCACCAATATTGAATGCACCAGTATTCACTGTCCTTAATTTGTTCATGTATAAATTAGCCCTGTCTCCGCCCACACCCAGAACTCTGTTACATTTACAGAAAGAGCTGCAGATGAGTCGGACTTTGTCCTTTACTCCTGTCCTCCCATAAATAAGGTTCATTCCAGAGGAGCTCACCTCGGACCCGGGGCTTCAGGCTCGTCCCCGGAGCTCGCAGCAGGCGCACAGGGAGGAGAGAAAGCCTCGCTGTTGCTGATGTAGCCGGTCAGAACGACTCCCCGCGCGTCCTGGCTCCGATTCATGCTGCGCCCCGCATTATTAACGCTTACAATTAAACAACAAAAAGCCACAAACACCGAGAAGACACTCTTCCCTAACGACTACACTCTTCCCTAACAACGGGAGCAACCGAGGAAAGAAACCCCGCCTCCTCAGAGCAGGAGGAACAAAGTCTCCTCTCCCTCCGTCAGCAAGGGCGGGACGATTCACTTCACTGAACCGACTCCTTTGAACTACCCGTTTAAGTGAATCGAATTTCTCAAGCTTCGATTCCCAGCTGCAGAAATATTGAATAAGCTCCATTAACGACCATTTACTGTGTCCAGCTTTTACTTCACTTCACTTTTTCACTTCAGGCAAATCAGGAAGTGGTAGCTCAGTGGTTCAGATGTTAGACTGCTGATTGGAAAGTCATGAGTTCAAATCCCAGCACTGCCAAGCTGCCACTGCTGGGCCCTTGAGCAAGGCCCTTAACCCTCAACTGATTCATTATATAAATGAGATAACTGTAAGTTGCTCTGGCAAATACTGTAAATATCAAATTTGCAGCAGTCCATTGTGTCACATCAAGGACTTCCAGTGAACTTTGTGAATAAAACTATGGTGCAGATTGATGCACAAACACAGCCAACTTCATCTAAAAGTACAACTGCTGCATTTACTTCCAAAATTAAAGAAGTGCTAATTGCATTGTCCAAAAACAGCTAAAACTTCAATGCTCCATAGAACATGGTTCTCAAAATGTTTCCAGCAAGGAGCCCGTTTAATTGTAAAATAAATTCCATGGACCACCAGGTTTATGTGATGAACATAATCCAGCCTCTGGAGTACTTCGGTTTCCTCCCCCAAACTGTCTGTAGTGTGTGTGTGTGTGTGTGTGTGTGTGTGTGTGTGTGGGACTGTGCCCTGCAATGGGTTGGCACTCCGTCCAGGGTGTCCTCCGCTGTGTGCCCTGAGCTCCCTGGGATAGGCTCCAGGCTCCCTTGTGTAGGATAAACAGTATGAAAAATGAATGAATGAATGAATCCAGGTTTATTGCTTAAATGTTCACAGTAATATTTTAGTTATTTATTGCAGTCATAGAGCTTTTTTTATTCTCGAACATTAGGCCCAAGCTGACATTATTTATAGGCCAACTGTTTCTTATTTCAACTTGTGTAACCAGCAGCTGTGTGATGTGAGCTGGAGAGCCGGACAACTGCTAACTTCTGCTCAAAAAGATAAAGGAGTTTACAAAGTCACAAGAATATTGGCAATATTGGTTACATTTGCACCCAGTGACCAATCACTCATCAACAATCTGTCACCTGCGCAATTCCTTGGTCTTTGTTTTAAAATCTATTCTTGGTGATATTTAGAATAATAAAGAGTTAATCCATTCTTAACCCTTTCCTTCTTGTCTACTTTCTGTTTCCTCACTACCGTCTGCATTCTTGATGGAAATGATAGAAGTTTGTCAATACATAAAGAGTTAGTTTGTGGTGCCGTGACCAAAGACGACTTCTTTCTCTAAGAAATAAGTTCTTATCTATTATTAAACTCTATTCTGTTCTATTCTATTCTTCCACACTGGCTTTCAGAAAATCTTGTTTTGACATGCAAATGATCATGACAGTTCAGAAAATATGCAAATTAGTCTAAAATGTCACAAAGTTTTCAGCATGAATTAAGCTGCTTTCCACTGAAAATAGCTGACAGCCCTGGACTGTGTCATCGGACATTCTGGTGCAGTTTATCAGACCTCTTATGAGTTTCATTCCTGTTTTTCCACAAGGTCACTACTTGAAAGTGAATCATAGCATCAACTCAAAGGTGCCACATGCAATTTTAGATTATCCAAGTTATTTCCTGTCATATTTTCCAACGTCTAAAAGTATCTTTCTCATTTCCCGTGTAAAGTGTGTAAAAGTGTCTCACTATGTCTCCCTCAGCACTAATATTTGTAAGTCTTTCCCTCCCTCCTCTGGTGATTGTGTGGAACAGCAGCAGTTATTGATGTAAACCGTGTGGAGGTGATGATGATGGTGTCTAAAGCAGCTTGGAGGTGTTCGAGATCTTCATTCCAGCAGCACTGGAGCAGTTTAGAGATGAAGGTCTTGTTCCAGGACACAGCAGGACTCAGCTGAATAATGGACATGATGAGATATGATTATGATATCTTGTAGTTAAAGATATACGTTTCATAACTACACTATTACTTAAAGCTTGTAGTTAAAGATTACATAAAGCTTGTAGTTAAAGATTACTTAAAGCTTGTGGTTAAAGATTACTTAAGCTTGTAGTTAAAGATTACTTAAAGCTTGTTAAAGATATACATTTAATAAATACACTATTAATTAAAGCTTGTAGTTAAAGATTACTTAAAGCTTGTGGTTAAAGATATACATTTCATAAATACACTATTACTTAAAGCTTAGTAAGTGATAGATCTTTAGTATCAATAAGAAATTTTTAACGTTTGCAGCTATGTATACAAAGGCTTTTCTCTCTCTATCTCTCTCTCTCTCCACCCCTTTTTCTCTCTCCCACACAGAAAAAGGAAGTCACTCCTATTGATTTCAGGGAAAAATGAAACTGACCTCCAATTGACAATCTCTCTCTTTCCCTCTCTCTCTCTCTCTCACTCTCTCTCTCTCTCTTTCTCTCTCTGTGTGTGAGTTCAGGAAAATGGCTGAAGCCAGTATTTCAGTAGATCAGGACCAGTTCATCTGTCCAGTGTGTCTGGATCTCCTGAAGGATCCGGTGACTCTCCCCTGTGGTCACAGTTTCTGTAAGGTGTGTATTAATGGCTGCTGGGATCAGGAGGATCAGAATGGTGTCTACAGCTGTCCTCAGTGCAGAGACACTTTCACTCCAAGGCCTGTTCTACGCAGAAACAACATGCTGGCTGAAGTGGTGGAGAAACTGAAGAAGACTGAACTCCAAGCTGCTTCTCCTGTTCACTGTTACGCTGGACCTGGAGATGTGGAGTGTGATTTCTGCACCGAGAGAAAACACAAAGCAGTCAAGTCCTGTCTGATGTGTCTGGCTTCTCTTTGTGAAATTCATCTCAAACCTCATTTTGAAATTCCTGCTTTGAAAAAACACACATTAATTGAAGCCTCAGCAGAACTACAAGAGAAGATCTGCTCTGAACATGATGAAGTGCTGAAGATCTACTGCCGTACTGATCAAATATGTATTTGCTCTTTGTGTATGTTGGATAAACATAAAGGCCATGACATTGTATCAGCTGCAGCAGGAAGAGCTGAGAAAGTGGTGAGAACTCATGCTAATTATATTTCTATGACTTAGTTATAGGATTTAAATTATGATTCGATAGTGAAATGGCTTATTAAAGTTTAATATTATGTGTTTACATGCATGTTAAGTACAGGTATCCTCACCTAGTGTTAATCATAATCAGATCAGATGAGTGAACTTTTGATCAGCCAACACCCATTTTACAACGCAAACTAGTCCACACAAAACAGAGAACTTTAACTCTTTAGCTACCATTTAACATTTACCCACTCATAATTTATAATCTCATGGATATAATTGATTTGTCCTCAGAGTGAGTTAAAGGTGGAGCAGATGAAATCCCAGCAGAGAATCCAGGAGAAGCAGAAGCAGGTGCAGGAGCTGAAACAGGCTGTGAACAGTATAATGGTGAGCAGTGAGCAGAGACAGAGCTGCTCCTAGAAACACACACAACATGGACAACGAGCCATTTAGAGTCCCAGTAAGAGAGGGAATGATAGATGAGGTTTAAATCTTGTGTCTCTGTGTCTCCTATCAGCTCAGTGCACAGACAGCAGTGGAGGAAAGTGAGTGGATCTTTACTGAGCTGATCAGCTCCATGCAGAAAAAGCGCTCGGAGGTGACGGAGTTGATCAGAGCTCAGGAGAAGGCTGAACTGAGTCGAGCTGAACGACTCCTGGAGCAACTGGAGCAGGAGATTGCTGATCTTCAGAGGAGAGTCACTGAGCTGGAGGAGCTTTCACACACACACGATCACATCCATTTCCTCCAGGTAACACTCACTGTCTGATCTACAGAGCCAGCTGTTCCTCACACACTCTCTAAAACACCTCTCATTAAAGCAATAGTAAATATCCCTGTCTGACATCACAAGTGTGTCTTTCGTCTAATTTGGCCTGAGATCATTCGTTCCTCTCTCTTTCTCCTTCTACATTCTGTTTTTCTCTCTGTAGAGTTTCCAGTCTCTCTGTGTCTCTTCTGAACATGACGACTCGTCCAGTATCACTGTCCATCAACATCTCTCATTTGATGGAATGAGCAATTCTCTCTCAGACCTGAAGAAGAGACTCGAGGAATTCTGCGAGGAGGATTTCAACAAAATCCCTCCACAAGGTAAGAGGAGCTGTTCCTGATGGAGAAACACAGTGATGGACGTCTTTACTCGTTCAGCGAGTTCGAGGTGTCAGTCTTCCTTCCTGAGCACCAAAGCTCTGCACAGTTTAGAGTTTTTAACACGCACCTGATTTGAGTCTTGATGATGAACTGCTGATGTGAATGAGTTTGTGTTAGAGCTGAGAAACTCTGAACTCTGCTGCTGCATAACTGAAATCTGACACGTGACCTACACACATTTCTGATGATTTTCTTAAATACCTGATTTTATGGGTTTTACCATCTGACCATTTTATTTCTGTCTCCACAGTTGAGGACGTTCAGATTTTACCCTCAGACCCACAGAGCAGAGATGAGTTTTCTGAAATGTAAGACACACACACACACACACACACACACACACACACACATGTGTAAAACTGTGTGATGTGTGTAAAACGTCAAAATTTGTGTGTATTTAGTATATAATTTAAAGTAATTTCTTCCTGTAACTGATGTTTCATTCTTTTTTCAAATATCTGTTCAATCTTCACATATATATCCACAATATATTCTGTCAATTAAATCAAACTGTAAGACTTCCCTGGGTTGGGTCGGTAATGAGGAACTGGAGGCAGACTTGGGACAACTCAAACAGCTTTTATTTTTAATTTAGTACTTTCTCTTTCAGCGCCGATCTCACTTTCTGCACACACACATGTGCACACACACACGGCTCTGTGCTGCTCAGCTCTCTCTCTCTGGCTCATTATGAGCCCTGAAGGCAGAAAAAGACACACGTAAGTAAACTTGGGCTAATACAATACAGGTGAGAATCATCACATGCTACCTGCTGGTTCACCCCGCCCCCTCTCCATCCACAGATAATGCTCAACTAGCCAAAAAAAAACGCTTTTACCTGGCAGAAAGCCCTCTCACATGGCTCCATCCACTGGACCTTTTAATGAGGTCAGTCAGCGGGCTAGTGTTTTCCAAAAAATTAGGTACAAACCTTCTATAATAGCCAGCCAGCCCCAGGAACTGCCTCACCCCCTTTTTGGTCTTGGGTCTCGGGCAGGCCGCAATTGTTGCTGTCTTATCAATTTTGGGATGCACCTGCCATGACTCAAGTGCAAGCCCAGATACCATATTTCCACCCTCCCAACTGCACACTTCTTTGGGTTCTCTATGAGTCCTGCCCGTCTCAGATGCTGCAAATGCCACTGCCAATCATTACTCTAAATGATTATGTCCTCTAAGTAAGCAGAGGCATATTGTGCGGGCAGAGGATTCTGTCCATAAGAAGTCCAAACAATCCAAACAACCAAAACAGAAGTGTGACAAACTGGTATGACAGAAATGGAGTGGAAAAGACATTGACAAAGATATTGGAGTCAAGGGAATCAGCCAATGCCCCTTGGTTAAGTCCAGTGTCAAATAAAAGCGAGCCGTGCCTAACCAATCAAGCAGTTTATCAATGTGAGGCATTGGTTATGCATCAAATTTAGACAGCACATTGACTTTTCAAGTCCACACAAAAAAATGGACTGACCCATCGGCTTTGGGCACTAAGACCATCGGGCTGCTCCAATCAGTGTGGGACTCCTCGATTACCACCATGTTGAGCATAGCCTTGAGTTCATCCCAAACCACATTTTTCTTGTGTTCAGGCAACCAGTATAGGCGGCAGCAGTCAACCACACCTGGAGGAGTCTCTGTGTGGTGTTCTATGAGGTTGGTGTGACCGAGTAGAGGCGAAAACACATCGGAAAATTCCTCTTGCCCTCTTGTGTTAATTGTCCCAATGCGTGGAGTGCTCTCAAGAATGTATTGAATTTCATTTTTGCTATTAGAAGGTCCTTCCTCCCAATTTTCTCTAATGAAGTCTAAGACGCTGTGAGACTTGTGCCTGTACAATGACTCAAATGTGAAAAACCTCATGGAGGCTTGTGGGACCTCTCATACTGCCAATAACAGGGGCTCGAGCCACTTATCCCAATTCTGCGTATCATCGAGAGCGAACTTACAAATCATATCTGTAAGCATTTGATTAAACCGTTCAATCAGCCCATCCATCTGTGGATGGTAAACACTGACGCAAATCGATTTAATCCCTAACAATTCATAAAGCTTGCGTAGTGTCTGTGACAAAAACGTAGTGCCCTGATTAGTTGGGATCACTTTTGGGGTCCTGACTCAGGAGATAACACAGAAGAGCACCTCTGCAATACTACGTTTTAATATGTTGAGCAGAGGCACTGCTTCCGGGTATAGTGTTGCATAATCCACCAGGACTAACACAAAGTGATATCCTCGCTTGCACCTTTCTCATGGCCCGACGAGATCCATGCCAATTCTTAGAAGGGGACCTTGATTAATGGTAATGGGCACAATGGCGCTTTTGGGGTGGCCAGCGGATTCACCAGCTGACATTTGTGACATGCCGCACACCACCTGCAAACATCGCCGCAAATGCGTGGCCAATACAAATGAGCCATTAGATGGTTTAGTGTCTTATCTTGCCCCAAATACCCAGCCATGGGTTTATGATTAGCCATGTGGAACAAAAGTTGCCTATGGTTTTTAAGGACCAACAACTGGGTCAACTCTTCCTTAGGTTGGGTGTCCTGTGTCACTCGATATAACCTATCTTTAATAATCATGAAGTAGGGGAAGGAGAGTGCAATGTTGGGCTGAACTTGCTGACCATAAATTACTTTCAGTTGGTCGAAGGCGTGCCTGAAGGTTTCATCACGTGTCTGCTCCAGAGGGAAATTCCCCTGAAGGGTGGGGGGCAGAGTCCTCCCCACTCTCCGTGTCTTTGTGACGCGGAGCTGATGTCGATGGCCCAGGCAAGGCCTCCCAGCCGATGCTGCGCACATCCCAGCATAGAGTCGGAGAGTCCTGCACCATGCCTCTCTACTGCAGGACCCATCCACACATATCTCCCTCACTAATGTCTGAAATCCTGCCCAATTTGTGGATGGCTGAGGTGAGGACTAACTGCCGCCTCCAATCTATGCTTTTGCCCCTGGAATTGAATAATGACTGGCACCAGCGCATATTAGTGAACATCCCCATGCACACACCTCACCTTTACCACTTGTTAATTTTCCAATGCCCCACACTGAATCAGGCTTTGATGGACGGTAGTCTGGTTACACTTCTAGTCCACCAAGGCCTGATTTGTACTCCCTTGTATATTCACTGACATGCGGTACATTCCTGCTTGATCGAAGGAGGCTTGCAGCAGGTCAGGGATCTGGATCAGTATTCCCGCTTCCCCAAGGGAGCACTGATCCTGGAAATGCCCGGCTTTCCCTCCACGCCGGCAATCCTGCCTGGGCTTTGCCTCAGTCCTGGTGGGCACAGATATCAGAGGTGAAGAGGGGGTGTGGCCTTTTGCAAGATGGCCCACTTTAGGTCTGAGTACTCCAGCAGATTCATGACCGGAAGTTGTTGGACCGCGAGCTGGGCTTTCCCCAACAGTAGAGGCAGCATGCGGCCTGCCCACTGTGACTCTGGCCAGCCCCATGCTTCTGTGGCACACTCAAAGAGCTCGATGAAAGCCTCCAGTTTGTCCTGCGGTCCCATCTTCGCCATCACGATGTGGGGCATGGCCACAGTGGCCGCCGGGGCTGCTGCCAGAGTACCCGTTGGTTGGACCAGGCTCTTGAGCACCTGCCGGGAATCGGAGGACTCCATGATGGCAAATCTTCCTCAGATTCCTTAGTTTCGGCACCAGGGTAAGACTGCCCTGAGTTGGGTTGGAAGTGAGGAACGGGAGGCAGGCTTGGCACAAGTCAAATAGCTTTTATTTTTAATTTAGTACCTTGGCCTTTTAAGCACTGTTCTCACTCTCTGCATACACACACACACAGCTCTGTGCTGCTCAGCTCTCTCTCTCTGGCTTGTTATGGGCCCTGAAGGCAGAAACAGACACACATAAGTAAACTTGGGCTAATACAACATAGGTGAGAATCAGCACGTGCTACCTGCTGGTTCAACCCACCTCCTCTCCATCCACAGCCGACATTGACCATGCCCCTGCCGCAACACAAACATATTCATAATTTTCAAATTGTTTTTTTTCTTTTATTTTAGAGTTCTGTTATCTGACTCTGGATCCCAACACAGCACTTCCTAACCTCAGACTGTCTGAGAAGAACAGAGTGGTGAGATACAGTAAGAGAGAGCAGCAGTACTCTGAACATCCAGAGAGATTTGACTCCTGGTGTCAGGTGTTGTGTAAGGAGAGTGTGTGTGGACGCTGTTACTGGGAGGTGGAGTGGAGCGGTGCTGGTGTTGTGTCCATATCAGTCTCATATAAAGGGATCAGCAGGAAAGGAGTGGGTTATGAGTGTGGGTTTGGACGCAACCCTCAGTCATGGAGTCTTCTTCTTCTCTCTCTTTCTGGCACAACAACATTGAGACTGATCTCAGAGTTCTAGCACCGTCCAGAATAGGAGTGAATGTGGATCACAGTGCAGGAACTCTGTCCTTCTACAGCATCTCTGACACGATGAGGCTCCTCCACAGAGTCCACACCACATTCACTCAGCCTCTATACGCTGGGATTGGACTTGGTTTTCCATCAAATGTGAGGTTATGTGATCCAAAATAACATGTATCTGGTGTTTTATGGTCAGTAACAGGTAGAAATTGTTTGAGTTGAAAGTATCACAAATGATCTTATATAAAAGTTCTTAATAAATAAATAAATAAATAAATTTCAGCAAGATTACTCTTTATATGTAATAATTTCTAGAAATTCTGTATACATAAAGCTTTATGACTAAAGTAACGATACTTTGTAATTTAGTAAGTTCTCCTGCTGGAGAAACACACTGTTGGAAATCTTTATTTGCTCAGTGACATAGTGATGTCAAGGTGTCAGTCTTCATTCCTGAGCACCAAAGCACTTCTGAAATGTACAACCAAAACACCTAGATTCCTGCTATGAAGAAAAATTCAATTAGATGTCACTCTATATGGAAAGGTAAGTTTATCATATACAAAATCACATTACACTGAACTTGACAAAAGCAGAATTTTTTATTTTTTTCAATATTACAATCATATCATCCATTGTTTTCTCTACAAGACATTTCCAGTGTCTTATGCTTTTAGGTATAGTGTGTATTCTGATATCACCATATTGAAATATTACTAATATATCATTGCTTAAAATACTTTCCAGAGCATCAGTCAGTGAATATGAGTAAACTTGGTTTCTTTTACATTCTCACAACTAGACACTGACACGAGAAGACTGAGGGAAAGATTTGTTGAAGCATTGTAGTCAATAAAACTTCGATATTTAAAGCTTTATTCACGGTGGACACGAGCAACATCTGCTGGTGAAGACGATGTCCTGCATGCAGTGGAGCAGCACTCTCCTTGGATCTGAGATCTTTTAAATGTGATGCACCATACATGAGTGAGAATGACTTTAGAAACTTGTCAGTAATGTTGATGAGGTTTGTCATATTTTTTCAATAAACCATTGACTTACAGTATGTATTGATGCAATTGTTGATTGGTAAAGCTGTACAAGAACGGCTAAAATAATAATTACGATTATCTATTCGTGTATTAAAATAATGATTTTATGACATAGTTATTCAGCCAATTTAGTAACAACATTTTATTGGACTGTTTTAATTCAGAATCAAGAGAAAACCTTCACACTGTAAGTCTGTATTGTTTCATAAAGATTTCAGCAACACAATAAGACTTGTTCATTAGTCACATTAATGTGAAAAATAAATGCCAGAGTAGTTTCAGTATGAAAGGTTTGTTCCAGGACACAGCAGGACAGGACGGTTATGAGGAATTTAATAAACATTGTGATACACTCATGGTTCTAATGATTCTTGTGTGAAAGACTGGACAGGTAGAAGATGCACTCTGGACTGTTTTTGTGTGACACAGTGCAAGTGAGGACTGCAGGGAGAACAATCATGTGGATTTGTGCATTTGTGTGTGTGAGTAAAAATGTATTTATTTATTTATTTATTTATTTACAAGGGGTTAAAACATGTAGATATTCATAGACAACAGTTATATATTCTTAGTGTCTTAACCCAGATTGAACTTTTGAACTTTAACATAAATTCCAGTTAACTTGTTTTTAAGATGTTGTGACAATGATTTTTTTTTTCCTAAAAAAGTAAAAAATTTAATCTAACTGCTGTATGCAAGTAGCCTCCAATACGACTGGTCCCGTAATCAAGTTTCATCCTTATGCACAGCACAGATGAGCTTATATAACTATATATCCTCTCATCTCATGCAGGAAAACACCAACCTCATAGCTCAGGTATAAATCCTCACACATGGTCCTTGTGCTTCTCCTCCTTATTTCTCTTCTTGTCCTTTCTCCTCCCTCTCTCTCTCTCTCTCTCTCTCTCTCTTTTTCTCACTCACTCACACACACACACACACACACACTCCCTGTTGTGCCAGTAACATAGGAAGAGAAAGCACAGCTGATCACCGAGTGCCTCTGTCTCTCTCGCTCCGCTCCTTTGTTTTTTTCTTTCTCCAATGCTGAAACAGGAACCACTCCTAAAGATTTCAGAGAAAACGAAACTGATCTCTGAGTGCTGTTCGCTCTCTCAGTGTGTGAGTTCAGGAAAATGGCTGAAGCCAGTATTTCAGTAGATCAGGACCAGTTCATCTGTCCAGTGTGTCTGGATCTCCTGAAGGATCCGGTGACTCTCCCCTGTGGTCACAGTTTCTGTAAGGTGTGTATTAATGGCTGCTGGGATCAGGAGGATCAGAATGGTGTCTACAGCTGTCCTCAGTGCAGAGACACTTTCACTCCAAGACCTGTTCTACGCAGAAACAACATGCTGGCTGAAGTGGTGGAGAAACTGAAGAAGACTGAAGTCCAAGCTGCTTCTCCTGCTCACTGTTACGCTGGACCTGGAGATGTGGAGTGTGATTTCTGCACCGGGAGAAAATACAAAGCCGTCAAGTCCTGTCTGATGTGTCTGGCTTCTCTTTGTGAAATTCATCTTAAACCTCATCTTGAAATTCCTGCTTTGAAAAAACACACATTAATTGAAGCCTCAGCAAGACTACAAGAGAAGATCTGCTCTGAACATGATGAAGTGCTGAAGATCTACTGCCGTACTGATCAAATATGTATTTGCTCTTTGTGCATGTTGGATAAACATAAAGGCCACGATGCTGTATCAGTTGCAGCAGGAAGAACTGAGAAACAGGTCAGAACTCTTCCTAATTATATTTCTCATTTAGATTTAGCAGGTTTGGTCAGTTACAAGATTTCAATTGTGATTCAAGAGTGAAATTGCTTTTTTAAACATAATAATTGGAGGCCACACATTAAGTAAATATATTCTTACCAAGCGTTCGTCATAATCAGATCAGACGAGTGAACGTTTACTCAGCCAACGCCCATTTTACAACTTAAATGAGTCCACACAAAAGAGAAAGCCTGAGTGAACTTTAACTCTTTAACCGCCATTAATATTCACTCATAATTTATAATCTCATGGATATAATTGATTTGTCCTCAGAGTGAGTTAAAGGAGGAGCAGATGAAATCCCAGCAGAGAATCCAGGAGAAGCAGAAGAAGGTGCAGGAGCTGAAACAGGCTGTGAACACTATAAAGGTGAGCAGTGAGCAGAGACAGAGCTGCTCCTAGAAACACACACAACATGGACAACAAGTCTTTTAGAGTCCCAGTAAGAGAGGGAATGATAGATGAGCTTTAAATCTTGTGTCTCTGTGTCTCCTAACAGCTCAGTGCACAGACAGCAGTGGAGGACAGTGAGAGGATCTTTACTGAGCTGATCAGCTCCATGGAGAAAAAGCGCTCGGAGGTGACGGAGCTGATCAGAGCTCAGGAGAAGGCTGAACTGAGTCGAGCTGAACAACTTCTGGAGCAACTGGAGCAGGAGATTGCTGATCTTCAGAGGAGAGTCACTGAGCTGGAGCAGCTTTCACACACACACGATCACATCCATTTCCTCCAGGTAACACTCACTGTCTGATCTACAGAGCCAGCTGTTCCTCACACACTCTCTAAAACACCTCTCATTAAAGCAATAGTAAATGTCCCTGTCTGACATCACAAGTGTGTCTTTCGTCTAATTTGGTTTGAGATCATTCAGACTCCATTTCAGACTCCAACATACTCCATTCTGTTTTTTCTCTCTGTAGAGTTTCCAGTCTCTCTGTGTCTCTTCTGGACGTGACGACTCATCCAGCATCACTGTCCATCAACATCTCTCATTTAATGGAGTGAAGAATTCTCTCTCAGATCTGAAGAAGAGACTCGAGGAATTCTGTGAGGAGAAATTCAGTAAAATCCCTCCACAAGGTAAGAGGAGCTGTTCCTGATGGTAAAAACACAGTGATGGATGTCTTTACTCATTCAGTGACAGAGTGATGTCGAGGTGTCAGTCTTCCTTCCTGAGCACCAAAGCTCTGCACAATTTAGAGTTTTTAACACTCACCTGGTTTGAGTCTTGATGATGAACTGCTGATGTGAATGAGTTTGTGTTAGAGCTGAGAAACTCTGCACTCTGGTGCTTCAAGACTGAAGTCTGACACGTGACCTACACACATTTCTGATGATTTAGATAAATGTCTTATGGGTTTTACCATCTCACCATTTTATTTCTGTCTCCACAGTTGGAGATGTTCAGATTTTACCCTCACATCCACAAAGCAGAGACAAGTTTCTGAAATGTACGTCTCACACACACACACACACACACACACACACACATACACACACACACAAGTAAGACATCAAAATGTGTGTAATTTTTATATAATTTTATGTAATTTCTTTCTCTGTAACTGATGTTTCATCCCCTTTAAAATATCTGTTCAATCTTCTCATATTTTCATAATATATTCTGTGAATAAATGAAACATATTCATAGTTTTTCCTTTTTTTTTATTTTATTTTATTTTAGATTTCTGTTATCTGACTCTGGACCCCAACACGGCACACCGTACCCTCATTCTGTTTGAGAAGAACAGAGCTGTGACAGACAGTATGAGAGACCAGCAGTACTCTGATCATCCAGAAAGATTTGATTACTGGTGTCAGGTGTTGTGTAAGGAGAGTGTGTGTGGACGCTGTTACTGGGAGGCGGAGAGGAACCATTATGGAAGTGTGGAAATCTCAGTCTCATATAAAGACATCAGCAGGAAAGGACGGGGTAATGAGTGTGTGTTTGGAGGCAACAATCAGTCCTGGAGTCTGGAGTGTTCTTCTTCTTCTTCTCTCTGTTTCTATCACAACAACATTAAGACTAAACTCAGAGTTCCATCATCCTCCAGAATAGGAGTGTATGTGGATCACAGTGCAGGAACTCTGTCCTTCTACAGCGTCTCTGACACGATGAAGCTCCTCCACACAGTCCACACCACATTCACTCAGCCTCTATACGCTGGGTTTGGACTTCGGTTTGGACGTATGGTTGGTGTTCGATCAAATGTGAGGTTATGTGATCCAAAATAACATGTATCTGGTGTTTTATGGTCACTAAAAGGTAGAAACTGTTTGAGTTGAAAGTATCACAAATGATCTTATATAAAAGTTCTTAATAAATATATAAATAAATAAATAAAGAAATACATACATACATACATACATACATACATACATTAGGGAATACCGTTGCCATGAATGGGTGTACTTGGTTTGCAACAATGTTTAGGTAGGTGGTATGTGTCAAAGTAACATTCACATGAATGCCAGGACCCAAGGTTTCCCAGACAAACATTGTCCAGAGAATCACACTGCCTCCATTGGCTTGCCTTCTTCCCATAGTTCATCCTGGTGCCATCTCTTCCCCAGGTAAGAGATGCACACTTATCCTGCCATCCAAGTGAAGGAAAGGAAAAAATGATTCATCAGACCAGACCACCTTCTTCCATTGCTCCTTGGTCCAGTTCTGATGCTCATGTGCCCATTGTAGGCTCTTTTGCAGGTGGACAGGGTTCAGCATGGGCAGTCTGACCAGTCTGCAGCTATCTCTTCACTATCTCTTCTGTGTGATTGGACCAGTTGGGATAGCCTTTGCTCCCAATGCACATCAATGAGCCTTGGGCACCCATGTATCTGTTGCCAGTTCACCGGTTGTCCTTCCTTGTGTGGCCTTTGGTTATTGTACATGGTCTGTCTCACCCTTCATCAGCACACACAGACCCCAAAAGTGGATGATATTGACATTTATTTGGGGATCAGCACACAGAGCAGTAAAACACAGAGAATGTGGTAAGTTTGGGCATATAACAGGTCCACCTATTCAAAATAAATTTCAACTCATTAGAATCACACAAGAAAACATGGCACACGTTCAGAGAGCAAAAGGAATGTTAAAAGGGAAATAAAGCTACCAAAATGACCTATATATCAGAACACATCATCTACAAATAATCAGTGTCCACTGTGTTCAATCCTTGCCATACAGTGTCTAACGTTTGATATTAAATTGTATTTTACAGTTTTAGCATGGAGCTAAAACATACACAAGTTACCCATGGCAGTTCTCCATAGCTTTGCTGCAGATTTCCTTTAGTCCAGAAGCTATAGCACCACCACCACAGTCAATAGGAAACGTGAACCTATTAACACAGGATTTGACTTTAAGAACTCTATAAGCCTTAGTGTTTAGCTCATTACACTTAAACTACCTTTGGTCGGTACTAACCACTGCATACCGGGAACACCCCTGCCCACCTGCCAAGACCTGCCATTTTAGAGATGCTCTGATCCAGTCGTCTAGCCAGCACAATTTGGCCCTTTTCAAAGTCACACAGATCCTTATGTTTGCCCATTTTTCCAGCTTCCAACACATGAACTATTTAGAAAAAGTCCTTAATGCTGAAAAGATTTCTAGTTCTCACCTGTTTCTCATGTCTTTCATCTGCAAATGTGATAGTGTCATGACCTTTGTGATTATCCAACATGCACACAGAACAAATACATATTTGATCAGTATGGCAGTAGATCTTTAGTACTTCATCATGTTGAGAGCTATATGTCAACTATGTACAGTCAGGTCCAGAAGTATTTGGACAATGACAGAGTTTTTGTGATTTTGCCTTTACCACCACAATGGATTTGAAATAAAACAATCAAGATGTGATCAAAGTGTAGACTTTCAGCTTTATTTTAAGAGGTTCCACAAAAAATATGGCATTTACCATTTAGGAATTACGGCCATTTTCAACAAAGTACCTCCATTTTCAGGGGCTCAAAGGTATTTGGACAATTGACTGACAAGAAGTTAATTGACCAGGTGCAGTTCATTCCCTCATTACTTCAAGACAAATGAAGCAGATAAAAGGTCTGGAATTCATATCAGGTATTGAGCTGGCATTTGGCAGCTGTTCTACTGGAGCTACCAATATGAAGTCCAAGAAGATCTCAATGCAAGTGAAGGAGGCCATCATTAGGCTGAAAGGCTGTACAGTTGGGTACATTCTTTAAAAAAAAGAAAGCACTGGTGAGCTCAACAACATC
>CM040483.1:1775747-1788247 GCA_022758105.1 Pangasianodon gigas
GCACAAACTTAAACATGTTAATGGTCAGTTTCAGTGAAAGTACATGTGCAGTGTATGAGATTTGGTTGAAACAAACCTAATTTATCTGCTATACTGTACTGTACTGTTCTATTCTACACTATAACAATTTTATCTACTGTACTGTGGTATTTGACCTGTTTATATCTCAGCTCTGGAGCATCACAGGGTGAAACTAAGTGCACTCCTGTCTTAGTCTTGACCTCCCTAACTCACGGTATGAATTTGGTGAAAATCAGAGAACGCTGAATTTTTCACCCCAAAAAACACATTTTTTGGGGTGAAAAAATTGACGTTCTCAGATCTTCACCAAATTCACATTGTTTATTAGGGAGGTCAAAACTAACACAGGAGTGCACTTAGTTTCACTCTATCATGCTCCAAATCTGAGATATAGTATACTATAGTGTAGCATAGCACAGTATAGAATAGCATAGCTCTGTACAAGTATAGTACAATATAAATAAATAATATAAAATAGTAATTGTATTGTGTAGTATTGTCAATAAAATTTGTATTATTTAGTGTAGTAAAATATAATACAGCATGGAATAGCACAGTATAGTGTTATATAGTGGTATAGCAGTTAAATAGAGAGTGTATAGTATCATATACTAGATAGAATAGATACAATATACTTTACTACAATATAGCAGGTACGATAGTCATTTTCCATCTAAATTCATGCACTGCATGTGTCCCTTAACTGATATCGAGCGTTTAAATGTTTAAGTTTTTGTGTCCCAAACCTGTATATTTTATTGCAGCAATACAATGCTAATAAAAGGCTCAGATCTCAGCTCTGGAGCATGACAGGATGAAACTAAGTGCACTGCTGTCTTAGTCTTGACCTCCCTGATGCACGGTATGAATTTGGTGAAAATCGGAGAACGCTGAATTTTTCGCCCCAAAAAACACAAAGGCCCTTACCATTTTTTGGGGTGAAAAAATTGACGTTCTCAGATCTTCACCAAATTCACATTGTGCATTCGGGAGGTCAAAACTAACACAGGAATGCATTTAGTTTCATTCTATCATGCTCCAGAACTGAGATATAGTATAGCATAGTGTAGTATAGCGAAGTACTGTATAGTATAGTCTAGTATAGTATAGTAGATGAAATAGTAATACTATATTGTAGTATATAGTATATTTTAGTATAGTAAGGTTTAGTAGATTAAAAGGGTTATAGTTGATAAAAGTGGTATCATTTAGTAAATATAGTACAGCATGGTACAGCACAGTATAGTATGATATAGTAGAGTATTTAAAATAAATTGTTTATAGTGTATGTTACACAGAGCTCTAAGATGCAACATAAAGTGAAAGTGACACAACTGGGTAAATTAAAGCAGACATTTATTAACACAGAAAAATGGGGACAACAGGCTCATAACGTCAGTAATCAGTGAACTCAGTCAGTCACGAATGCAAACATATAAACATGAAGTATTGTACAAGCAAGTGTGTGAATGCACAAAGTCAAAATAAACAATAATCAAAACTAAAGCGAGGAGATGGCACACTGCCTAAGCAGCAGCAGCTCTGACTAGTGGAAGAAGTGCGGTTAAATCAGCCACCGCAAAAAGGCTCAGGTGCACACAAACCACACCCCAATCACATCAACCGCACCTAAAAGAGAAGAAAGAAAACACAGACACAGCACTAACTGGGTCGTAACATATAGTATAGTAGAGAAAATATGTAAAATATAACTTCTATCTGTCTTCAGAAGGTAAAATTCTCTACCACACCCAAACCTAGATTTACCTTACCATTTTTTGGGGTGAAAAAATTGACGTTCTCAGATCTTCACCAAATTCACATTGTGCATTAGGGAGGTCAAAACCAACACAGGAGTGCACTTAGCTTCACTCTATCATGCTCCAGACCTAAGATATAGTATACTATATTGTAGCACAGTGTAGTATAGCATAGTACTGTATAGTATAGTCTAGAATCTTATAGTAGATGAAATAGTAATAGTATATTTTAGTGTAGTGAGGTTTAGTAGATTAAATTTGTATAGCTGATAAAATTTGTTTCATTTAGTGTAGTAAAATATAGTACAGCACAGTATAGTATGGTATAGCAGTTAAAATAGGTATGATATAGTAGATAAATAGTATAGTATAGTATAGTATAGTATAGTATAACTTTTTCAATTTCTTCACCCCCCAAAATATGGCAATTGGCTTTAGCCTTTGTGTTTGATCTCTTATACTACTCTATACTATACTATACTATACTATACTATACTATACTATAGCACGCCATATTTCTATATTTCTATATTTTTATTATTAATTATTTTAATTATATTTTAATACATTATGTCAATTTTATCAACTATACTAGTTTAATCTACTAAACAATTCTATACTACACAATACTATTATTATTTTATATATTTTTTTATATTGTACTATACTAGTACAGAGCATGGCTATGCTACACTATAGTATACTATATCTCAGTTTTGGAGCATGATAGAATGAAACTAAGTGCATTCCTGTGTTGGTTTTGACCTCCCTAATGCACAATGTGAATTTGGTGAAGATCTGAGAACGTCAATTTTTTCACCTCAAAAAATGGTAAGGGGTTAGCCTTTGTGTTTTTTGGGGTGAAAAATTCAGCGTTCTCTGATTTTCACCAAATTCATACTGTGCATTAGGGAGGTCAAGACTAACACAGCAGTGCACTTAATTTCGTCCTGTGATGCTCCAGAGCTGAGATCTGAGCCTCTCATTTCCAATATATTACACTCAATAACATATACAGGTTTGAGACGCACAAACTTATAAATGTTATTGGTCAGTTTCTGTGAAAGTACATGTGCAGTGTATGAGATTTGGTTGAAACAAACCTAATTTATCTGCTATACTGTACTATACTATACTATTCTACACTATAACAATTTTATCTACTGTACTGTGGTATTTGACCTGTTTATATCTCAGCTCTGGAGCATGTTAGGACGAAACTAAGTGCACTGCTGTCTCAGTGTTGACCTCCCTAACGCACGGTATGAATTTGGTGAAAATCAGAGAACGCTGAATTTTTCACCCCAAAAAACACAAAGGCTAACCCCTTACCATTTTTTGGGGTGAAAAGATTGACTTTCTCAGATCTTCACCAAATTCACACTGTGCATTAAGGAGGTCAAGACCAACACAGGAGTGCACTTAGTTTCATTCTATCATGCTCCAGACCTGAGATATAGTATGCCATATTATAGCATAGCACTCTACAAGTATAGTACAATATAAATAAATATAAATAAATAATATAAAAGTCATAGTGTTGTGCAGTATAGTGAGGTTTAGTAGAACAAATAGATATAGTTGATAAAATTTGTATTATTTAGTGTAGCAAAATATAGTACAGCATGGAATAGCACAGTATAGTGTTATATAGTGGTATAGCAGTTAAATAGATAGTGTATAGTATCATATAGTAGATTGAATAGATACAATATACTTTACTACAATATAGCAGATACAATAGGCATATTTCCATTCAAACTCATGCACTGCATGTGTCCCTTAACTGATATTGATCGTTTAAATGGATCAGTTTGTGAGTCCCAAACCTGTATATTTTATTGAGTGTAATATATTGAAAATGAGAGGCTCAGATCTCAGCTCTGGTGCATGACAGGATGAAACTAAGTGCACTCCTGTCTTAGTCTTGACCTCCCTAACGCACAGTATGAATTTGGTGAAAATCAGAGAACGCTGAATTTTTCGCCCTAAAAAACACAAAGGCTAACCCCTTACCATTTTTTGGGGTGAAAAAATTGACGTTCTCAGATCTTCACCAAATTCACATTGTGCATTAGGGAGGTCAAAACCAACACAGGAGTGCACTTAGTTTCGTCCTATCATGCTCCAGACCTGAGATATAGTATAGCACAGTGTAGTATAGCGTAGTACTGTATAGTATAGTCTAGAATCTTATAGTAGATGAAATAGTAATAGTATATTTTAGTATATTTTAGTATAGTGAGGTTTAGTAAATTAAATTCGTGTAGTCGATAAAATTTGTTTCATTTAGTGTAGTAAAATATAGTACAGCACAGTATAGTATGGTATAGCAGTTAAAATAGGTATGATATAGTAGATGAAATTGGCATAGTATAGTATAGTATAGTATAGTATAACTTTTTCAATTTCTTCACCCCCCAAAATATGGCAATTGGCTTTAGCCTTTGTGTTTGATCTCTTATACTATACTATACTATACTATACTATAGCACGCCATATTTCTATATTTCTATATTTTTATTATTAATTATTTTAATTATATTTTAATACATTATGTCAATTTTATCAACTATACTAGTTTAATCTACTAAACAATTCTATACTACACAATACTATTATTATTTTATATATATATTTTTATATTGTACTATACTAGTACAGTGCACTACTATACTATAGTATATTATAGTATAGTATAGTCTAGTATAGTACAGTAGATGAAATAGTAATAGCATGTTGTAGTATATAGTATATTTTAGTATAGTGAGGTTTATAAAATTGATAAGGTCAATAAAATTTGTATCATTTAATATAGTAAAATATAGTACGACATGGTATAGCACAGTATAGTATGGTAGAGCAGTTAAAATAGGTATGCTATAGTAGAAATTTTTTCTCTACCAAAATATGGTAATTGGCTTTAGCCTTTGTGTTTGATCTCTTATAATACTCTTTACTATACTATACTATACTATACTATACTATATTATACTGTAGCACGCTGTTCTATATATTAATTATTAATTATTTTAATTATATTTTACTAAATTATATTTTATCAACTATACTAGTTTAATCTACAAAACGATACTATACTACACAATTCTATTACTATTTTATATATTTTTTTATATTGTACTATACTAGTACAGAGCATGGCTATGCTATACTATATACTGTACTATATTTCAGTTTTGGAGCATGATAGAGTGAAACTAAGTGCACTCCTGTGTTGGTTTTGACCTCCCTAATGCACAATGTGAATTTGGTGAAGATCTGAGAACGTCAATTTTTTCACCCCAAAAAATGGTAAGGGGTTAGCCTTTGTGTTTTTTAGGGCGAAAAATTCAGCGTTCTCTGATTTTCACCAAATTCATACCATGCATTAGGGAGGTCAAGACTAACACAGCAGTGCACTTAGTTTTGTCCTGTCATGCACCAGAGCTGAGATCTGAGCCTCTCATTTCCAATATATTACACTCAATAACATATACATGTTTGAGACGCACAAACTTAAACATGTTTAAAAAGGATTAAGACAAAATAAGACAAAAATACATCTGACACTTTTAATTTGGAAATACAATTTAAAATGATTAATATTTTATTAAATGTTTACTTGTTAGTATCTTTCTTTTTATCAACAGTGATCTTAAGGGCAAGATACAAATAGACAACATACACATGGTTGTAAGTTAGATTGATTTATTTGACAATATCATTACAAACAAAGACACAATGGAAACATTATTCATGCTCAGATGAGTTTCTGGATGAATGTGTGAAGCTGGATTACATTCTCACACCTTTTCATTAAGAGGGAAACAGATCAGCTTCAGTAGGAACTATCTACAGAACTGTGAGAAAGGCGAGTCAGTAGGGTGGACGCTGGATCTCCCTCGTTATAACACACAGAAAGAGTGATGATGCACATGCTAGTTTACAATAAACCCAGCTAAACCCATGTTCTTAGCGTGTTAGGATTCTCCTCAGCTGCTTTACACATCCATAACATTCACAAGTGCTTTCATTTCTGTCTTTCTGTCTTTCTTTCTTTCTTTCTTCAAGGCCTTGTGGTGCACGTTTAATTCTCCCATATTTATGCAAATCTGCCATTCATTCTGGACATACGTGTGTGTGTGTGTGTATGCTGCAGCATATTGTAAAGGTCTACTGTGGATACGCCTCAATCACCATCGCAGGACCCTGAGGGGAAATAAAAAAAAAAAAAAAGTGCGTTAGAGGAAAAAGAAAAGAAATTCTATGTGAAACATTAAAGTATAAATACTAAAGTATAAATTATTATCATTATTATTATTATTATTATTAAATAGTATTATTAATTACTTAGAATTAATAACCAGTAATAATAATAAATTAAAAAAGAAAATCTATAAATACTGTAAGTAAAGAGTTATTTAAGTAAATAGAGATTTAATAGAATAATATAATAATGAAAATATTAAAATTATACAGATAAATTATAAATGATGTAATATAAATATTAATTATATTAAACTGTTTTATGTTAAAGCAATGAATAAAAAAATGGAAGTAAAATACCATGCTAAAAATAAAAATCATTAAATAATGGTGTACTATCTAATAATAAATATAGGCTAATATATAATAAATAAAGTTAATTATATTATTATGTTAATATAAAATTCATTACGTGTGTACATGCTCAAACAAACCACACACACACAAACACACACACATATGTACCTTTGTTTTCCTGACCATGTGGTTGTAAACAAACCAATCAGAGTCTATCATCCTGAGATTAGACAAGATCTGACCCTGAAACAACAAGTAATAAACATAGCAGCGATTAGCGGGCCCAAGCACCGGGGGTCCAGCAGTGTCTTTTTTTGAGCCGATGTTAAAGATTTCCTTCATAATTTAGCATCGTGGACATCTTGACATCACGCTGAGCAAATTTGGTTTGAATCTGATGAAGCCTGTAGGAGGAGTATTAAAAACATTTCATACCCATCAAAATAGAAATCCAAAATGGCTTCTGTTGTTGCATTAATGGACGTGATCGTAAAATTCGTCTGTCTTACAGAGACGCACGTCTATCAAAAATAGGAAAAACAGCTGAGTCACTGGCTGTGTCACAAAAAACACAAAAAACAGCTGAGTCACTGGCTGTGATCAAACAACGACTAAAGACTTTCCTCTTGTAACATACCATAAATGGACATTTAAATAACATAGATCTATACAACGTAAAATATCGTACAATAACAGAGGTGTGTTTCTTTCGTGTGTGTGATCCAAAAACACATTTAATGATTTCATCACCACACAGGCCACGCCTCCTTCACTGCTACCGACTTAATAATGATGACAGACACAGAGAGAGAGAAACAGATAGAGGGAGAGAAAGAATGACAAAGATAGGTAAAGAAAGAAAGAAAGAAAGAAAGAACCAACAGAAAGAAAAAAAAAACACCTCCATCTCGGTTGCTAGGTAACAGAAGTAAAACCAGTCTGAAGGCCACACTATTATGAGTTAAGAGTTTGTTTGTGTAACCTTCAGGGTTCTTTACGGAACCCTTTACAGGTTCTATGGAGAACCTTACAGAAAGGAAACCAAGCAAGAACCCTTCTAGGAAACTAAGGATTCTTAAGGACTCAAACTAATTAAAGAAACTTTTTAAGTACCTTTTTAAAAGAAGAACACATTTAAAAATATAACTAGTTCCTAGGATCATACAAAGATTTAAAAAGCCAAGGACCCTCAACTATAAAAGAAACCTTTCTTCTTAATGTTAGAGTGACGCTCCGGTCTTGCTCTGGTTCCCTACATCCCATCAGAAAACTCTCCAGTTAATGGTTTCCAGTAGGTTTTTCCATCATCTTGTTGAAGGTTCCATCCTGAGCTTGGGTTCCTGTCACATGTTCTGCTCGTGTCTGTGTGGGTTTCCTCCGAGTATTCTGCTTTCCTTCACACCTCCCAAAATAAAAAAAAAATATCAGTAGTAGAGTGGCTATGTAAAAATTACCCCTAGGCCTGTGACAGACTGATGTCTCACGCAGGGGGCGGGGCTACACAAGTTTATGATGTCACAAAATAAACTTCATAATTTTGGACCAATCACATTTGCGATTAGAGGATGGCATGGTGGTGGTACCTGGAAACTTTTTTTCCACAGAACCTGCACACCAAGATGGCTAGTCAGTTAACTTAGCTAACTTTAGCGATGAACAGAATTGCAGTTGTCATGGTAACATTGAAATATATTTGGCTCATGTTGGCTCAAAACAACAATGTAAATCGCAACTCTGATACCAAAAACTCACTTGTGTTGATCTTTGAGGCTAAAAGTTTACTAGCTAGCTAGTAAGTTAGCGATATTAGATGATCAGGGATGGCAGAAGGATTTGGGGGCGTTTCCTGATTTGAATATTCATGTATATTCATGAATTCTGGCATTTTTCAATAAGGGTAGCAGTGTGGAGTGCTGTATTCAGCTTCTTGTGCAGTAAAATATTTAGTCCAGATCCTGAAGGAGCTTTAAGAAACTAAATGAACAGAGGTTTGTGTGTGTGTGTGTGTGTGAGACAAAAACAAGTCCATTTGTCTCAGTAATGTTCTCCACTCGTCTCTCTTTGTGTCTCAGTGGAGGCGGAGTTGTCTAAGGTCCGGGACCCGCGGGAGACGGCATATCGACTCTGCTCCAATCAGCACCACCGATACAGATGCTGACATGACAGCTCTCTCACACACACACACACACACACACACACACACACACAGAGAGCTGAGAAAAAGAAGCTGGGGATTCACAGGAACGAAGCTTCTGGAAAGTAGGACGCAACAAGAGGACCTCAGTGAGAAAAACAACGAGCTCTGGGAGTCTCTCTCTCACTCTCACACACACACACACACACACACACACACACACATTCAACCACAGCAGCAGCGAGACATGATCTGTTTGTTTATTCTACACAGACACACCCAGGACTCAGTTCAGTAATAAACTCGTTTACACTGTCGAATTCTGGATTCTGATTGGTCAGAAGGTGTTGATTAATTTTCTATAAAGTTTTGCAGCTACAAATCACATGTTTATATTAATGCACTTATTCTACCCATGTTATCGTTTCTATAGTTACATCTCATTCACAAGGACTTGTACAGCGGACGCTCTGCTAATAATAAACAGATAAACAAAAGAGTGTAATCGTCGATATCTTGTGAAGAAGTGTTTATTTAACATTTATGGAAGGAGTCTCCAGTTTCAGAGGTAAAGCTGTAAGTTTTCTGACATCTTCAGGACAGAGTTTACGCTTCTTTGAGGTTTCTCACTAACGCGACAAGCTGCGTGTAAGAGAGAGGAAAAAGAGGCTGATGAAGGAACGACTGTTTATAGCCGCTACAACGCAAGTGAGAACAGGAACTCACCTGTTTCACGAATGGTAAATGTAACTATAAACGGATAAAAAAAAATGACATGACATGCATTAACAAAAGATGAAGTTTTCTATAGCAGGTATTTAGAAAAGAAAGTATGTTTTATGTTCTTGTAGCCAAACAAAAATGGCAGAAATGACGCAACAGTGATGGGTCAGTGTGTGACATTTTTTGGCATGTTTGTGTTTGCGTTGCAGAGGGGAAACTTTTAGGAAATGCTATCAAAAGTTACATGAAAAGTGTTTTTCAGAATTATCCGTGTGTTAGTAAGGACTCGGCTTCAGTCACGGTACTGCTTACTTAGTAACAGAAATAAGGATAAAATGTGGGGTCACTGATTCAACTGTTTGGTAAAACTCCGCCTCCTCAGCCACGCCCCTGAAGTTTGAAGCCGGAAGTGATGTGGACAAACCTGAATATGTAATTTTTTTTTTTTTTTCCAATGTTTTTTTTCAGGAGAGACCTCCACTACCCGTTCGACGTAACAGCACAATTTCTGAGCTTTAGCGTAAGAGGAAGAGGAGGGTGTAAAAGAGATGATGCTGAATGTTGATTTCGGAGCTTTGCAGACTGGAACAGGTTGAAACGAGTCAGGAGGCGATGATTAGAGAATAAACAAACTTTTATTTGAACAGTGTTACACAAAGAGAGGACACAGGAAGTGGTGAGCGAGTGGAGCCACAAACACAAAACTGATAAAAACAAGCTGATAAAACGACGAAGAGGCGGAAAGACGAGCGCCTCGATGTATACGGGGTGGAGGGGGGGAAGAAAGAGAGAGAGAGAGAGAGAGAGAGAGAGAGAGGGAGAGAGAGAGAGAGCATGTAGAGTCCAAGTCGTTTGTTTTGTTTTTTTTATTCTGGTGTAAAACTGATGTAGTGAAAAATGAACTAAAGGAAAGAAAGTGTTTAATAAAATGTTTAACGTGGGGACGATGAGATCCGTTTCATCCGTACAAACATGACGGGAAATTTCTTTTAGGAGGAATAAAATCCGTGTAGGAAAAGTGAAACACGTTGAGCTGCCCAGAGTTTTCAGGAAATCTCTTTTTGGTCATTTTGTATCGGTTTAAAATTTTTATTATTATTTATTTATTTATTTTTACTAATAGAGGTAGACGAAGTGCGCCTCCCTGTGGTGGAATGTGTGTGTGTGTGTGTGTGTGTCTGCATAGAGGAAGGATTGGCACTGATGTGCAAGTAAACCAACTCACACTGGTCCCTTAAATGAGACTGAGGTTCATCTGAAGCCCCGCCCACTTCTCCTAAACAACATTAAACCCCTCCCACTTAAAAAAAGGTTCAGGATCATAAATTGTGTGTGTATATATATATATTTTGTAGAGAGAGAGAGAGAGAGAGAGAAAGAGAGAGAATAGAAGAGATTTATCCACCCAAGTGGACTCTCAATAGCAACTCTGTAAAAATCATCGGAATGCTGAATTCAGGCAAAAAAAAATCCGATCTGGACTTAATAAACATTGGACAACATTTTAGGGGGAAAAAAAAAATAAAAAAAATAAAAATAGTAATAAACACTACAAAAACGTTAGCTGAAGTGGTTCTGGATTTTTTTTTTGTTTTGTTTTTGGTTTTTTTTGAACAATAATAAATGGAGTATCGGCGTCGTCCTCGCTCTCGTCCTCTCTGAGAGACACGATCACTCGCTCGGAGAACGCAGGGAAAGATCTCAGTCCGAAAAGGAATGAAAGATGAAACACAGGCTTCAGCTCTGAAACGAGAGAGAGAGAGAGAGAGAGAGAGAGAGAGAGAGAGTGTTCAGTGGACCAACAGTGCTCATTATCCTAAATGAAAAGATAAACAGAGATCAGTTTATTATTAGAAGTGATGTTCTGATGAATTAGTGATGATGATGTTTATATAACACACATCCTGTTTTTTTCTCTTTCACTCTTCTCTCATCAGAAAGAGAGTTTTCAGAAACAGAGTTTTCCAGCACGACTGCGATGATGACAGAGCTCTCGTTTACACTTCACTGAACACCTGTCACACTCTACTGTCTGTCTGTCTGTCTGTCTGTCTCTTTTCACATCTGTCTCTGTCTCTATCAGACTCTCTCTGTCCATCTGTCTCTCTCTCATCTGCCTGTTTGTTTCTTCTGTCTCTCTCTCATCTGTCTCTATCTATCGGACTCTCTGCCTGTTTGTTTCTTCTCTGTCCATCTGTCTCTCTCGATCTGTCAATCTGTCTCTCTCTCTCTGTTCACCTGTGTTTCCGTCTCTCTCTCCCCCTCTGTATCTATCTCTTCATCTGTTCCTCTCTCTCTCTCTCTCTCTCTCTCTCTCTCTCAATGTTTGAGGCTCTTGTCTCTGTTTCTGCCTATCTGTCTCTCTCACTCTCTCTGTTTTTTTATCTCTCTCTCACTGCATCTGTCTCTGTAGCTGTCTCTCTATCAGACTCACTGTCTTTCTTTCTTTCTATCTTTCTTTCTCTGTGTTTGTCTGTCTCTCTCTTTCTGATTTCTCTCTGTCTATCTGTCTCTCTCTCAATGTATGTTTCTTTGTCTGTGTGTGTCTCTCTCTTTGCCTGTGTTTCTCTCTCTCTCTCCTTCTGTCTCTATCTTTTCCTATTCCTGTTTCTGTCTCTCTTTATGTCTGTGTCTCTCTCACTGTTTTCTTGTGCTTCTGTCTCTGTCTAGCTCAGACAGAGATTAGACAGACAGAGATCAGACAGACAGAGATCAGACAGACAGAGATCAGACAGACAGAGATTAGACAGACAGAGATCAGACAGGTGTCGGTCCTGACCCCATCTTCAGCAACACTGGGAAAACTCCCCAACTCACGAACCTCCATCAGCTCAGCGAGTGAACTTTACCCTTTAAACCAAGAGCTGCGATCAGACCGTCATGACATCACTCTGACCACGCCCCCTTTCACATCAGTGACAGGAAACAAAGTGATTTATAAATTCACACACAGATTTACTAAAAACAGCACGTGTGTCATGGAGTGCTAGCCAAACTCAAGACAGTGAGCTCAGGGTCGTGTCTCAGGGACAGGTTTGGTTTATCTTTCAGCGATGAGTAAGCACGAGGAGGTGTGTGTGTGTGTGTGTGTGTGTATGGAAACTCTGTACTCTTATTATTCTCTCCAAAACCATCTCCAAAAATACCACAGCCCCCAACACACACACACACAGCCTCCGAGACGGCCAAAAGCATGGAGGAGAAATCCCTCTCGTTAAATCTCTGCACTCATTAACCCAGTTTCAGTTTCAGTGTGAGCTGATCACACACACACACACACACACACACACACACGCTCA